>CM060956.1:136489264-136686400 GCA_030765055.1 Mantis religiosa | reverse complement strand
CGCTCCCAACGTATCGCAAGGTAAGTTGAGAGAGGGGGGCTGCCTCTTTGAGCGTCTCAACAGAACTCCTGCCTGTATTAACCCCGGGCAGAGGATTGCGTCTTCCGCCCTCTTCGGCCGTTGAGGACCTTCTCCTTGTTACCCCGGAGATGGGTCTTCACTTATTCCCTGAAGATTGGGTGTCTCTTCCGTCAGTCTAACCGTCTGAAGAAAGTTCTTCTTCATCGCTTATCCCGCCGTTGAGGTATTCGCCCGTATCCCTGGTCAAAGGCCCCTTTCCAGGTACTAACCCCTCGGAGTAGGGGAACCTGGTGCATCGCGATGGCAGGGTCGCAACTCCCTGAAGTAGGGCTATCTACAAGAGTCCCTACCCACTACCCGATCCCACTTTTCTCTTATCCTATATAAGAAATATCCTATACATCTATTTTTCTTTTCTCAAATCCCCGTTACCATGCGTACCGCCAATATCTCTTTACTTACACTGTACCATTTCTTATCCCATATTTTCTCCTGTAAATTGTGAGCTCATTACGTTCTATCAGATATTGGTCAGTGCTTCCTTCATCTCCACAACATTCACATATCCTTACTTCATTACTTCTCAACCCTTTTAAGTATAATATTCCTACTCTCATTCATTCTATGCCTTCTCTTCTAGTTGATACCGAAATTAAGGTTTGCCATAAGTAAAGAATCATGATGGATGTCAAAGGAATGTTGTTTCTTTCTTACAACGTTCAAGGCCAGTTGAGGCGAATAGTTGTGAGGGAAAGTTGTTATAACAAAAGTAATGAAAGAAACAGTGTCCTTAGAAGATTTCTAAAGGGGCTCACTTGACATGTTGAATAGGGTATTCTTTGAACCATTCAGAATGGCATGACAAAACAGCCACAAAGAGATTTGTGGTTGAATGAAGAGGGCTTTCAGAAAGTGAAAGTTACATAGACACCCACACGTGCAGCTGTGGACAAGAGTCTTCGGCGTGGAGCCGATTAGAGCGGTCCTAGGCGTGAAGCCTATTAGGGCAGTCCTCTTGTTCTATCTTGGATATTTGTCGGTTCATATATACGTGAGGAACGAATAAAGTTTATCGAGTAATAAACATTGTGCCGTCAGTAACTCTAAACAGGGATATTGGTAACCCTTGGTCGGCAACTTCAATTTCGGTGTTCTAAAAAAAGAAGCAGTGAATAAATAAGTTGGAGATGGGCATTCCAGTGTCATTAAATATCCTTCTCACACATCCACGCATACCCTGTGAGAAACCTCATTGTTTTACCCTGAGCTAAACAAAAGTGCTTCAAACTGTATTGTCAAGTGGAACATTGTTCACCACATATATTGTTGCTTCAAATCGGCGTCCCAACGTGGGGCTGTGTGCTTCAATTAAACATTTTAATATCATAGTTTTGTCACATTGATCTATATATTTTTCCCTACCCCATTATGTATTTAATTGGTTATAAAGTTTCAAAGATTTCTTTTCCGTTATACTCTCCCATATCTCTTGCCTACCTATGTCTTGTAGTCTAGTTCTTACATCTTTCCAGAAACCGCCATAATTTGTCTCCTCTGCTCTCCATAGATCTCCCATGCCTATCTTTAATATCATTCTTTGCAATTCCGCCTACCAACTATTTGTATTTTCGATGCTTTTCTGTTGATTCATTCACAAATTCAATAACTCCCCTCTCTGACCTTTTATGTACTTATACCAGAATTTCAATATTCTTTCTATTATTATTCTCCTCCTTTTTGTATTACCCAACTCTAGTAATGCCATTTCTCTAGATACCTATTTTGGCAGCCTTAGTAGTTCTTTACAAAACAATCCATACATCTGGTCTAATTGTGTTCCTATCTCTGATCTGCCCCATACCTCCACACAGTGAAATTCTAGGCAGCTGCATTTAGTTGTGGCCGTAAGAGCTTGGGAGACGTTGAACGTACGGGACGTCCAAAAGCAGCAACTACCGACGAAAACATCGGCAAAGTTCACATTCACATTACGTACGTTGCCACATTCCAAGAGATTTCCAAGGCCTTTGACACTTTGATAATGTGGAAGACTAATGTATCCATACTCCTTAGACTAAAGCTTGCAAATCGTCTTACAAATGACCAAAAGTGATTTATAAAGTATAAAAATATCTAAAATTCAGAAAATTCTAAGGTGGTTCAAATTCGTTCAGAGAGCTCTGAGCCTCGAAAATTTCACACTATACATCACTGTTGCATCTGTAGAGCTACAAATCATGTAAATCCAGGATGCTTTAATTATGTATCAATAATTCTCGTATCTCTTCTCTTTTGAATGAAATTCATTCTCCTATCCGACTGCAGTGTTTCAATATTTAATGTGAGAACTTAAGTTGAGGTTACGGATGAAGTTGGAAGAAACTTGTAACAAATGGAATCCCTTTGGGATGACATTTTCCTTACATAGCTGGATTCCGTTTACCTCTTCTTCTATGCAAGAGCCTTCAATATAATTCCTTTGGAATAATATTTTAGTTTATCTAACTTAAGCTGTAATACAATTTCACAAAGGTAACTAACACTTGTCCTGAGGCTTCATAAATAATAAAAATAAATGCTCTATTTACTGATTGTCTCTAACCTTGTACAAATCATTATAAGTGCTTCACAACAAACCAAATCAACATTTCTCTAAATAACCTTATTACATCTTCCTCTCTGTAACAGTTGTTTTGATTTACTAGAGCTGTTCAATAAAGAATGATCATAATTTTTTTTACGGTCACAATTTTTCGCACTAAAACTCAATCTTCTTATATTCTGTTAGCTTATCGTGAAACAAACACGGCGTAGTAGTTTCATTGTTGGTATTCCTGGTTCCCGCCTGTGAGAAGCAGGCAAGTTCAGACATGTTCAGTATCGCCTACCGCTGCATTGGAGGTAACATACAGTTAAAGTTGTTGTTAGGGGAAGATCCGAAGTTCCTTACGAACGTAATCACTGCTGATGAAAATTGGCTACATCATTTCAATCCTGAGAGCAAACAGCAAAGCTCAGTGTGGAAATCTCCATCATCACCAACCCACAAAAGGCAAACGTGGCTGCTTCTGCTGGGAAAGTTATGGTCATCTTATACTCTGATATTCATGGAATGGTTTATCAGCATGTTGTACCTGCACACACATCAGTAACTGAACAATACCACAGGGATGTCCTGAAAACATTGCAAGTCCATATCGGGCGCAAAAGACCACATTTCCGAGAAGCAGGCTGGATGCTGCACCACGATAATGCGCGGCTGCATATTGCCAAAGTTGTTGCTAAATATCTAACAAAAATCAACGTGAAGTACATCCCTCAACCTCCCTATAGTCCGGATTTAGCCCCATGTGACATTTTCCTATCCCCTCACTTGAAGAAACGCCTTCGTGGAAGGCATTATCCAACATCAGAAGCAGTGGTGAAGTCTGCGTAAGCGATTTTGAAGCATCTCTCCAAAAATTGTTTCCAGCATATCTGTGAAGACTGCCAGAAACGCTGGAACAAGTGCATCGTATACAGTGGAGACCATTTTGAAAAGGACCATCAAAATTACGAGGATAAGTAAAGGTACGTTGTCAAAAAGGAAAGTGATCACTCTTTACTGAGCAGCCCTCGTATATTTAAAAAGGTTTGAAAATGTATACTTTTATAAAAGAAAAACAAACAAAATTGTGTAAAAATATATGTAATTTTGCGAATGGCCGTAGTAGTTATTCTATTACGTAATGTAGTGACGTAGAAGTAAATTGGCCAGTCATATAAAAGTAATATATGGGTAGCAATAGTAATGTAGGATTAAATAATCTTGGTGGAGAAACTGAAAGAAAAGTCATCTTTCTTTCTGGAACGCCGAAGAGATCGGACGCTTTTTAAATTGGTCGAAAGTATTTAAGTGTTAGTTCATTTTGAAGTATCAGATTGATTCCGAACACAGTATAAAGTTTTGTGATAGGAATTGAAATGGATTTGGTGTTAAAAGAAGTAAACAAAATGTTGATTCCTTATAAAAATTCAAATTAAAAATCTTAATGATTTCTTTACTCGTTACCAACCTTGTAACTTATAGCTTACATTACTCGTAAGTGACAATATAACAGAAGAATATTAAAAGCTAACCGAGGTATAATTAAGGATTTTCGTGGTAACTTCCGTGAACTTATTCTTCATCAAGTCTTAATATTTTGGACGAAGGCAAGATCGAGGAAGTAAGACCAACGACGGGAAACGAGATACCAACACGAATCTTGCTATGTATGTTGCCGCAACTTTGGGGCATCGAAACCCACAACAAAGGAGGAATCCTGCTAAGCAGCTACATATGTAAATAAGATAAGAATACGTGAATGGAGTTTGCTTTAAGCGCTAGTCAGATCTTTAAAACTGCTCGCCAACAAATCTTTTATGTAAAAAATTGAACAACGACTTCTCATTTAACAACAGATTCCCAAGTTCAAATCCCGGACAGGTTGAGTTACATGAATAAGGTTTTACCGGAGTTTCCCTTATCCTTAAAGACGAATGTCTGGTAGCTCTAAGCTCTATGGACCGTGGGCTCATTTCAGCGCCACTTCACCCATGCCATTCAGCGTCCGATATGACTTAACGTTGGAGGATGTAAATTACAAACAAAGATGGAAAATAAATTACAACAGCTATCTGAATCAGGCAAAAAATCCAAGATTTTGCCCAGATTAATTACTGTAGGTGAAACTTGGATACACCATTATACGCCTGAAACAAAAATACAGTCCAAACAGTTGACTAAAAAGGGAGAACCGGCTCCAAAATAGCAAAAACTATTTTTTTTTTCGGCTGGGAAACTGTTGGCAACTGGTATTTTGGGATAATTATGGAGTTACTTTAACCGATTATCTTCAAAAAGAAATAACCATTACAGGAGCATACTACATATCATTACTCGAAAAGCTGAAGGCAGAACTTGAGGAAAAACAGCCACATTTGCAGGAAAAGATAATCCTCAAAGTTCGTAAGCTTTGACGGCCGGTGTCAGTATAATATAAAGTATTAACCGGGCTTGTGGGCCGTGTTCTTTTGGGCTCCTTCTTCTTCTTCCCAGACGTTTCGTCTGCAGCTGCGGCAGACATCTTCAGTGGCAGTGCGATCACAGTGTCTTGGCAGAAGTCTCAGCAGCAACTGCTTCGATAATCCTGTTTCGCCAATATAACGTACCATCCCACACCTCACAGCGGTTGCACTGGCAAAAATCCACGAATTACGGTTTGAACTTTTTAGCCATCCGCCTTACTCAACGGATCTAGCCCCAAGCGACTTCTTTTTGTTCCCTCATCTGAAAATTGCGCTCGGAGGACAGAGATTTTCGTCAAAGGAAGAGGCAATTATCTTAATGAACAATTACTTTGCAGAGAAAAACGCAGAGTACTATTTGGAATGGTTAGAGAGATGGAAGTGTCGCTGGAAGAAGTGTGTAGAGTTACAAGGAGACTATGTTGATAAACGCCGAGTACTATTTGGACGTGTTACAGAGATGGGAGCATCGCTGGGAGAAGTGTGTAGAGTTACAAGGAGACTATGTTGAAAAACGTCGAGTACTATTTGGACGTGTTACAGAGATGAGAGCATTGCTGGGAGAAGTGTGTAGAGTTACAAGGAGACTATGCTGAAAAACGCCGAGTACTATTTGGACGTGTTACAGAGATGAGAGCATCGCTGGGAGAAGTGTGTAGAGTTACAAGGAGACTATGCTGAAAAACGTCGAGTACTATTTGGATGGGTTACAGAGATGGGAGCATCGCTGGGAGAAGTGTGTAGAGTTACAAGGAGACTATGCTGAAAAACGTCGAGTACTATTTGGACGGGGTACAGAGATGAGAGCATCGCTGGGAGAAGTGTGTAGAGCTACAAGGAGACTATGCTGATAAACGCCGAGTACTATTTGGATGGGTTACAGAGAGGAGAGCATCGCTGGGAGAAGTGTGTAGAGTTACAAGGAGACTATGCTGAAAACGTCGAGTACTATTTGGACGGGTTACAGAGATGAGAGCATCGCTGGGAGAAGTGTGTAGAGCTACAAGGAGACTATGCTGATAAACGTCGAGTACTATTTGGACGGGTTACAGAGATGGGAGCATCGCTGGGAGAAGTGTGTAGAGTTACAAGGAGACTATGCTGAAAAACGTCGAGTACTATTTGGACGGGTTACAGAGATGAGAGCATCGCTGGGAGAAGTGTGTAGAGCTACAAGGAGACTATGCTGATAAACGTCGAGTACTATTTGGACGGGTTACAGAGATGAGAGCATTGCTGGGAGAAGTGTGTAGAGTTACAAGGAGACTATGCTGAAAAACGTCGAGTACTATTTGGACGGGTTACAGAGATGGGAGCATCGCTGGGAGAAGTGTGTAGAGCTACAAGGAGACTATGCTGAAAAACGTCGAGTACTATTTGGACGGGTTACAGAGATGGGAGCATCGCTGGGAGAAGTGTGTAGAGCTACAAGGAGACTATGCTGATAAACGTCGAGTACTATTTGGACGGGTTACAGAGATGGGAGCATCGCTGGGAGAAGTGTGTAGAGTTACAAGGAGACTATGCTGAAAAACGTCGAGTACTATTTGGACGGGTTACAGAGATGAGAGCATCGCTGGGAGAAGTGTGTAGAGCTACAAGGAGACTATGCTGATAAACGTCGAGTACTATTTGGACGGGTTACAGAGATGAGAGCATTGCTGGGAGAAGTGTGTAGAGTTACAAGGAGACTATGCTGAAAAACGTCGAGTACTATTTGGACGGGTTACAGAGATGGGAGCATCGCTGGGAGAAGTGTGTAGAGCTACAAGGAGAGTATGTTGAAAAACACCGAGTACTATTTGGACGTGTTACAGAGATGAGAGCATCGCTGGGAGAAGTGTGTAGAGCTACAAGGAGACTATGTTGAAAAACGTCGAGTACTATTTGGACGGGTTACAGAGATGAGAGCATCGCTGGGAGAAGTGTGTAGAGTTACAAGGAGACTATGCTGATAAACGCCGAGTACTATTTGGATGGGTTACAGAGATGGGAGTATCGCTGGGAGAAGTGTGTAGAGTTACAAGGAGACTATGCTGAAAAACGCCGAGTACTATTTGGACGGATTACAGAGATGGGAGCATAGCTGGGAGAAGTGTGTAGAGTTAAAAGAAAACTATGTTGAAAAAAAAGCATATTCTGAAAAAAATTATTTTATCTTAATTTGATCGGAAACTTTTCTCTCCACCTATGGTTTAGAAAATTCTCCCACAAGAATCAAAGTCAAAACCTCCGGAGTGTAGTACGCCTGTGGCTCAGCATTAGACATGAACTTCGTAATAACTCAACAGCTTCTAGTATTTGTATCTCCTCTCCTTCAGGTATATGGAAGTCAACATACCTAAAGATTTTACGCTGCCTTCACTAATGCACATTATAAGAGTCTGTGCAGGGCTGATATAGCTATAGAAAACAAATGTAAAGCGTAGGCTATTTTACAGAACGTGTGACCATTTTATGAACCAAGAAACAGGCTGATTAACGTCCCAGGTAGAATTCTAAGGCTGCCTGATTTGTCTGCCAAGTTTCGCAGATTCGCTGGTGATTATCAAACTCGCTGTCTATTTTTTCTTAGTCGGAAAAAGGACTGTTGCACTTAACCGTGGAGTCTTAACGACTTCTGTTGCTACCGGAAATGAATACTTGTTGGAAGCTTAACAACGGGAAACTGTTATAACGTGATAGCTGTCGTTGTCTTTTATTGGATCATTAGCAAAACAACACCAAGGAATGTAGTCCTTATTTTATATTAAGCAGTGTATTAACGAACAGCGCAGCAGGACTTCAATTTTGTATCTGAGCATGACAAAACGTGTTGGAAATTAACAGTTATTAAAATTATCTTTTGGGGTTTAAAGGTAATAAATCACTTGGACTTCTAATGCCAGTACAAAAAACAATTTTACACCACAACCCGCCTTTGTAGCTTAAGTGTTAGCGGGCTTGCCTCATCGTGCCTCACGTTCTAGAGCTCCAATTTCCTTATCCTAAACGATAAATGTTGAGAAAAGCTAAGCTGCATGGACCACATCATTTCAAACATTGTATTCGTTGTCCAATATGTCTTAAGGTTACAGAACGTAAATTAAAGGAATAAGTGTTCCAGAAAATGTCATTTTCAGGCATTTGTGACCATCTAAGGAACAGGGGGTGTTCAACGTGTCCCTGTACTTGGTCGCCCATGAGCCGCAAAGCCGCAACAGACTGATATTTGGCCATAACAGAACGACATCGGAGGATGCCCGCCAGACTATTGCCTTCCGAGCTTACAACTGCCTCAGGCGTTCGACTTTCGAAGCAAACTGTATACCAAAGGCACAGGACAGTCGTTCGGTCAGTCAGTCAGTCAGTCAGTCATGTAGTCAGCCATGTAGTCAGTCATGTAGTCAGTCAGACAGTCAGTCAGACAGTCAGTCATGTAGTCAGTCTTTTTTTAATTTATTGAAATTTAACAGCATGCCCCATTACAGAGTAACATTACATGCATTGAATTACATAGATACATTATAAATTGTAACCACATTTTGATATATTACAATAATTTTTTAAAACATTAGGATTTAAGTGTTCAATTCAAGTATTATTTTAAATAATTGTTTACAAGTTAATTGAAATAACATATTTACAAAAAGCTTTCAAATGTTTATTTATAAAGTTTTGGTTTGGTACTGGCCAGTTTCCTCCATTCTTGTGTACTTCTTCAATCAACTTGTCCTTCTGATGCCTTGTGTCTCTACATTCATAAATAAGGTGGTTTGCTGTCAGTCATTTAGACAGTCACTTAGTCAGACAGTCAGTCATGTAGTCAGCCATGTAGTCAGTCAGTCACTCACTCAGCTAGTCAGTCAGCCAGCCATCCAGCCAGCCATCCTGCCAGCCATCCAGCCAGCCAGCCAGCCAGTCATCCATCCAGCCAGCCATCCAGACAGCCATCCTGCCAGCCAGCCAGCCAGCCAGCCAGCCAGCCAGCCAGTCATCCATCCAGCCAGCCTGTATGACAAGATGTGAATACTTATTGAAATCATAGCCTACACACTGTTAGTATGGAATATAAATTAATTTACAAATCAGATTACTGTGAAAGTGCATTATTTTCTAAATAATAGTTTATTTGAAAAAAAAGCATAAACTGTTGACAAACTTGACAGTGTATGGACCGCAAGTGACATACAGTAAACAAAAACTTATACTGTCTACCCACCACAAGAAGGCAAAGGACGAATGGTGGGGAGAGGGGTATGAATTGATCTGTTCTGTTAGTCAATCTGTTTACTCGAAAAGTAGTCTATGAGAGTTCATATGAGTCACCCATGCTGCCAAATCTAATGAGTTTTGCAGTAATTGTACTGAGAGTTATTATGCATGGGACAACACTTGCGTATTTTCAACTCATCCAGCATCTTTGCCATACTGGAAAGGCGAGCATGAACACCATGGTGACAGCAAAATTGATTACATTACACATTCCTATAGCTTGCCTTCTTGTTCTGGGCAGACAGTACTTTGAAATACAGCAAGAAAGGGTGTCAGAGAATGAAAAGTAATGATAGGCTACGCCGTGGTCGAGTGGTTAGACCACTTGATGTTCATCAAAGGCGGCTCCGTTTAGATCCCAGCAACCGCAAAGTGAACTGTGTTGTAAAGAACATTGCGCTGGGGTGGCTTTTCTCCGGGACCTCTGTTTCCCCCACCACAATTCCAGCAGTAGCTCCATTATCATCTTTCTTTTCATCCACTTTGCCCTCAATCCGTTCACCCACATCGCCCCTTTTTGTTTGCAATTTAGTCCAGCAACGTTTAGTCATATCGGACAATAAATGAAATGAGTGAAATGATGCTCCAATGAGTCCGGGGTCCCAGGAGCTTAGAGTTACCGGACATTCGTCTTTCAGGATAAGGGAAAACCCCGGGAAAAACATTAACCAAGTAACTCACCCTGACCGAGATTTGAACTCGGGACCTCTTGAAAGTGAGACAGACACGCTACCATCTACGCTACCGAGGCGGGCATCTGCATCCCTCATTCTCATTTCAGGAACCGCTGTGATAACCTATCCTTGGATTTATCTCTCTGATCCATAGTTGTGACTCCCGCACCCGACGCTTAAACTGACAAAAGGGGTAGAGGGTCATAAATGAAAAGGAGAGTGGTCTATTCCAAGTGAAGGAGAATGAAACAGAGAGTCTTGTATAGCATTCATAAAGTATACCTACAAAAACCTATGTTCCTAAGGACTTCCTGTATATCGAGATAAACTTTTACTGCCTTGGTAGCGTAGATGATGTCTGCCTCACGTTCAAGAGGTCCCGAGTTCGAAACTCGGTCAGGGTGAGTTAACTGGATAAGATATTTTCGGGGTTTTCCCCTATGCTTCAAAATGAATGTCGGGTAACCCTAAGCTCCATGCGCCCTGGACTCATTTGACCATCATTTCACCCAATTCATTCACCGTCCTATTAAACTTAACGTTGAAGGACGTAAATTACAAAAGAAAATAAAAGAGATAAACATTTTACAATTACTTGCAAGACGCATTAAGCGATTTTGTACGTTTGGAAGACTTCAAATGCTTAAGCCTTATTGGTTATCCACAATGAGAGTTAAAATAGCTTTCAGAATAAATATTGTTTGATCAGCTATTCCGTGAAAATTGAACATACAAAATTGTCATATCAAGAGATTCCTAGGTATATTTTTCAAATGATTTTAAAGGTCTTTTTAATACCAAAAATAAATTAATATGTCGCAATTAAGGGGTGAGTTTGGGTAGTAAGTTCCTTGAATGTCCTCTCATCGCATCTCCGAAGTGTACAGAACCATGTGTCAAATTTGATATTAATTAAACATATGGTTTTCTTATCTTTTCTCTTTAAAAAAGCCACACACACACACACACACACACACACACACACACACACACACACACACACACACACACACACACACACACACACACACACACACACATACATGCACCTACAAAAGCACACACATACATATACATTCTTTGTAAAATATTTGTTCTTACTAAAGGCTATGAAAGATTTTTTTTTTTTTTTTTTTTTTTTTTTTTTGCGCGATTGGATATCAGTCAAACATGCTACATCTCTACCTAAGGCAAGTTACAGAGTAATTCTTTAAAGTTGAAAATTGTGTCGAATACAATGTGTTCTACTCGTATAGGTTGCTAATCCCATGTCAAATCTGACAGCGGTAACCAGACTGTTCTTTTCTCAGAAAGCAGATAAAAATTATTGACAATGAAGGCATCGAACTGCAACCTGTTCATAGTTCTTACAGCTACAACGAAAATAAACTCGTGGTTTGTTATAATCTGATAAAATTGCCACCGTCACACATAAAAATATAAAGAATGTAAAATACTAGGGCTGTTTAATAATGAATGATCATAACTTTATTACGGTCATAATTTTCCCACTAAAATTCAATCTTACTATATTCTGTTAGCTTAATGTGAAGCAAACACGCCGTCGTAGTTTCATTGTTGATACTCCTGGTTCCCACCTGTGAGAACCAGGCAAGTTCAAACATTTACAGTATCGCCTACCGCTGCAATGAAGATAACACGCGAGGAACAATATGCAGCTTTGAAATTCTGCTTTCGTCTCAACAAATCTTCAGTTGAGGCCTATACAATGTTACAGGAGGCCCATGGAGAGTCTGTTCTTCCCTACAGCACAGCTCGAAGGTGGTTTAAAATGTTTAAAGAGAGGAGACAATCAATTTCAAGGGAAGGTGGACCCTTTGCTCTAGTTACTGCTCTTACGGAAAGAAAACTTCAACACTGCTGCTGCCGTTGTGACGGAGGATCGACGAATTACCTTAAGATTACTTTCTGAAATGCTGAACACTTCATTGGGTGCCACCCACACGTTGGTGGCGGAAACATTACACATAAGACGTGTTTGTGCGTGATGGGTTCCAAGAATGTTGATTCCCGAACAGAAGGATATTCCCATGCAGGTCTGCATGCAGTTACAGCTGATGTTAGAGGAAGATCCGGAGCTTCTGTCAAACATAATCACTGCTGATGAACCTTGGATACATCATTTTGATCCTGAGAGTAAACAGTAAAGCTCAGTGTGGAAGTCTCCTTCATCACCAAACCCCAAAAAGTCAAAAGTGGTTGCTTCTTTTGGGAAGGTTATGGTCATTTCATTCTTTGATATTCATGGAATGGCTTATCAGCACGTTTTATCTGCACACACATCAACATTTGAACCATACTACAGGGATGTCTTGAAAACATTGCAGGTCCATATCAGGCGCAAAATACCACATTTCCGTGAAGTAGGCTGGATGCTGTACCACGATAAATTGCGGCCGCATATTGTCAATGTTGTTGCTGAATGTCTTTTAAAAATCAACGTGAAGCGCATGCGTCACCCCCTCTTTAGTCCGGATTTAGCCCCATGTGGCTTTTCTCTATTTCCAAACCTGAAGAAACGCCTTCGTGGGAGGCATTAAACAACATCAGAAGCAGTGGTGAAGGCTGCGGAGGCGATGTTGAAGGATCTATCCAAAAATAGTTTCCAGAAATCTTAGGAGGCTGACAGAAACTATAGGACAAGTGCATCGCATTCAGGGCAGATTATTTTGAGAAGGACCATCAAAATTATGAGGATACGTAAAATAAAAAGTACCTTAAATACCATACACATTGGTTTAGATATGAGCTAAGATCTTTCTTTGCCTAATATTACAATTGAATTTGCCATTATTATCTTAGAAGTGGCAACTATACGCACTTTTACATACGGATCTAAAGCAGACAACTTTTTCCATACAATTTTAAATTTCAAATGTGCAGCTACTTTACCTTCTCAAAAAAGACAAACTATAAATAATGTAGTTGTAATCAAGACGTTAATTGATAAATAATTCAGCAGGAAAAGGGGGAGATCGTATATGCTTTTTGTGGATTTGAGAAAGCTTTCTATAGGATAAACAGGGGGGAAGGGGTTCTGTAAAATTGAATTTAAGAAGAAAAGGGGTGAGCGAAAAGTTTATTAACGAAATTGATAAAATTGATAGTGGGGTGAATAAGTTAGGCTTAACACAGGGGAACAAATTGAATCCTATAATATTCAATTTATGGATGACATAATAGAGAGGGTTAAGGAAAGTAATTCCCATTGCCCAATAATAATGAACAAAGAGGTTCCTGGTTTATTGTACGCGGATGATTTAACGGTAGGAGCAATTTCCCTAATAGGTCTACAAAAACCAATTGAGGCAATTCATAGTCTTTGCGCTGACTGGGGACTAAGAATAAACAGCAGAAAACAAAAAATAATGTTATTTAAAACAGGAACGATACTTAGGAAAGGAGAGGAATGGTTCATAGGAGACCAAGAGGTAGAAGTGGTAAACGAGCATGACTATTTAGGTGTAAGGATGTGTAGCAGTGAAGGATAGGCTGCACAAGCCAGAACAGTGATAGCTAATGGCAGGGCGGCTATGTCAGGGGTAGGAATAGGTAAACATAAACTGGAGGTGTCAGATGGTTTGAAAGAATGTATGAAGTGATCGTTGAAGCCAGAACAATGTATGCAGTGGAGGTATGGGATACATCAGAGATAGGAATACAAATGGACTATAGGTATGGATTGTTTTGCAAAGAACTACTAGGGCTGCAAAAATCGGCAACAAGAGAAGTGGCATTACTAGAGCTAGGTAATAAAAAAGGAGGGTAATAATAATAGAGAGAATATTGAAATTCTGGTATAAGTGTATTGTGACGTTAATATTTTGATACAATTTTGAAAAAGACTAATTTGGTAAACATTTTATACTTGGAAGATGGAATAATAGCCGTACACGCGACATCCGGTAGCGTAGGTTTGCAAGTCATGCTGGGCTGTTGGTTGGAGGTCGAAAGCCTTGCTGTCAAAGCTGACGAAGCAGTGAGTCAGTCGCTGCTTCGGCACAGTTTCGGCATTTAAACCTCATTGTTTCGAGCCAGACGGGAGAAGTCTCGCACGTGCTACCGGAATCTGCGTCGCCCGATTCTCTGACGGCCACATCTATAATCTTCAAGAACGAACATCAAAAAGCAAAGAGCAGGAACCTTAGGCCACGGGAAAGTCACAGTTGTCTCCGTATAGATAATTTCTTTTGGTTTTGGGTAGATTGTAGAATAATAACTATTTAACCAGAAGTACATGTTGAATTTTAACTTAAGTCAACCCTGCCTTGTAACCCAGACCTTAGTAGGAACATCTCCCTCCTGAGCTACCCCTTCTCTAGTCTCTTATGCTGGCTGAGACCCGTAGCTGGCGCCCAGAAGGTGACCTGCGGTTACGGCGGAGAAGAATCCCCTGGGTTCGAACCGCCAAATACCTGGGAATCCAACTGGACCGCGGCCTCAGTTTCACTCCGCATGTCAGGGCAAAGGCCGGCTTCGGCCACGCGGCACTCAGGCAACTCTTCCCTATCTTCAGATCCACCATGCCCATCCGCCTCAAACTGCGGACATACCGTGCGATCGTACCGCCTCTGATCCTGTACGGATGCGTGGTCTGGGGTTCGGTGGCTCATACCACCCTCCGCAGGCTGCAAGCCTTACAGAACAGGGCCTTAAGGATGATCTACGGTAGCGACCGCAGGTTCCCATCTCATTTTCTGCACACCCAGTCTGGCATACCATACGTCGAAGACGTCGTACGAGAACGAACACGCTCGTTGTATGCCAAGATCACTCCCCACTCTAACCAGCTGGTAAATACACATGGCCAATTCGAACACCGTCTCCCCAGGAGACGCAGGAGCTATCGCCTACCCAAGGACGCCCTTGGGTGGTAGAGTCTGCCTCTCCTCCTTCCCCTACCAATCACCGCCAGGTCACTTCCGCCCTCGCCGCGGCTGGCAGGTTAACACCTGCAATCGTGCCCTGGGACGCGCGCACGACCTGAAAATACCAACACCAACAACCCAATTTCCATCTGGCCTCTCGCTACTGGTTCCCACCACTGCTTGACGGATCGCTAGCGACCGCCAAAAGCAAGGTGGAACGGGCACTGTTCCCCCAAGGGGGAATATCCGGGCACCAGAAGCATCAATAGAGGCCAACTGCGCCGTCTTAAATAACGACACGCAAGCTTGCGCAAAAACACACATCTATTTTACCGCACGGGTAAATCGGCACAGCGGATAGGTACCGTGGCGTGTAACCCTCCGCCCGGGAGAACCCGGGTGACCTGCACCTGCTCTTGGCTCTTGGCCTTCTCTAGTAACGTTAAATGGGGAAGTGGAAAGGGGAATTATTGTATATATGCATGAAGCAACAGAAATGCATCGATAATATATATATATATATATATATATATATATATATATATATATATATAGTTGGTGGGTGGAATCGGAAAGAATAATATTAAACATAGGCATGGGAGATTTATGGTGAGCACAGGAGATAAATTGTAGCGCTTTTTGGAAGGAAGAGAGAACTAGACTACAAAACAGATAAGCAAGAGTTAAAAGAAAGTATAGAAGAAAAGAAATCTTTGAAATTGTATAAGCAATTAAATACAGAATGGGATAGGGAAAAATATTAGATCAATGTGACAAAACTCGAAGGGAAGGCATGGCTTTAATGAGGGTAGGAATATTATACTTAAAAGGGTTGAGTAGAAATGAGGCAGGGATATCTGAATTTTGTGGAGACTAAGAGAGCTCTGTTCATTACCTGATAGAATGTAAGGAGTTAATACATTACAGGAAAAAACTTTGGAATAAGAAATGGGACAGTGTAAGTAAAGAGATATTGGCAGCACGCGTGCTAACAAGGATGAGAGAAAAGAAAAACAGATGTATAGGAGATTTCCTATATAGTATAAGCGAAAAGTGGATTAGGATAAGAGGAGCAAAGGTCAAGAAGTGACACCAACCTGCTCAGGAAAACCGAAGGCTTATAGCCAGAGGACCTGAGTGAGGTACAGGAGTTTGTACAGGACGTATAATACAGCATGGTCAATTTTATTTTACTGAAATTATAATGGACACTGAACAAATAAATATCAAATAAATTATTTTCTCATGTTGTCTCTCTAGATTTGCTCCTCGAACCAACCACTGGGAGCTGCTGAATTACATACTTTTGTATGTTTTGTACACCCTAGCTCGTTCGATGCATAATTCTCTAGCAGTAATGCTCAATAGCTGTAGAAAATAACGCCTCATCGTTGTTGACGTATAGGGTAGACAGCTAGACAGCTCTCATGCCAGCATGACGTGCTCACTTGGCGCGGCCTACTGGAGTTCTACTCACATTCGACCCAAAACTTTGCAATGCAATATGCTGCTACGGTTTCTTTCATTTGTTGTAAATATATTCGATGTATGTTAATCTTTTGTTCTAACTTACGTATATTTGTCATGTTTCTTTTAATTAGTATTTTACATTTCTATGTACGCTATGATACAATCTGTAGGTATACATTATAATTCAGATCATTCTATACTTATAAACGCTTCTAATATAATTGAAATTTGCATTTCCTGATAACAAAAGTAGGTCTTAAATTATTTTAAAACATGTGATGATTACATTATTCATTTTCCTCTGTGCTTTAAGGTCATTTAAATGATTCCACGTGAGTGTTTAAGTTGACTAAGTTTCTTCTCTTCCACTTATGGAAATCTAGCAACCTAAAGAAATGAAGTTACTCATTTATATTGTATATTTTATAATTAGAACAACCATTGATATTTTGGTTATTTACAAAAGCTATGAAGTTAGTTTTCTGTGCATATATTAGTCTAAGTAGTATTTCCTAAGCTATACATTTCTGACTCAGCGAACCTCGTACCGCCACTAAAAGTTGTCTGAACTTAACTGCATTGCAACTTTGTGGGTTCGTAGTATTAAAAGTCAATTTTATTACACAAATATAAATATTTGCCATTAAGTCTTCACTTATCTTAAGAAATTGGTGTTAATACTTCTTTCAAATGGAAATCGATTTCACAAACACATCCTTTGCGTCCTAAGTTAAAAAAAAATTATACTTCTTAGAAAACTTCATCTTTTCTTTGGACTAAGGACCCAAGCGATTTGCTTGTGAACTCGATCTCCATTAGAAAGAAGTATTAACACCAATCTCTTAAGGTAAGTGGAGCCTTAGTAACAAATATTTATATTTGTGTAAAATTTATAGCTTCACTGCAGCTAACTTAATTTTTTCTACGTAAATAAGTCAAGTTTGCAGAAATTCAAAATATTCTTTATTTAAGAAGAAACACACTTTGGTCAACCCTTACAGGTTCTAAAAATGATGGCATACACACACAACTCTAAGGTCACTCTTTGCTTCACCACCCATAAACGAACATAAGGATTCTCTTTCAAATGACTACTCCGCTGCATACACATGACTATCGGTTCTCCGCTCTCTAGCCTCTCTTCATTGCAAAGTTTCAACCGCATTCACTGGCTCGCCGGCTCCACCTCAGCTCTATTTATACAGGAGCCGCCGTTTCTTGAAGCACGGTGAATTTTTTCGAAAAATACCGAACTAGCACGATCTTTTGTGATGTAGTGAAGATAACATGGAGCTGTCTCAGTCTCTTTCCTCCTCTGTTGCCCCCCTCTTGTGCCTTGGGCGAGTCTTGGGCCCAGTGAAATACTCATAGGCTTATAGCCCATGGCGTCCTGCGGGAGTCTGTATCTCCTCTTCCTGCGAGGAGCACTGTGACCATACCGACCCAGAGAGCTTACCAGCTGTTTGGGATGGGTAGAAATTATGCTGTGGAGGTTTTGACATCTCACTCTTACCATATCCACTATGTATGGGATTTGGAAATATTCATGTAGGATATGAGTTGGGAATCTGCGCCCGGTACCATAGATCATACTTAATGTCCGGTTCTGCACGATCTGCAGTCTGCGGATGGTGGTCGGAGCCGCCAATCCCAAGATCTCGCACCCGTACAGAACCATGGGTGGAATTATGGCCCGATACAGACTCAGTTTAAGGTGTGTGGGATTCTTGGATTTGAATATGGGGAATAACTGCCTGAGTGCAGCATGTCCTAGTCCAGCCTTGGCCCTGATGTGGGGAATGAACTTTAGCCCGCTCTCAAGAAGAACACCCAGGTAGTTGGCCGAGGTAACCCAAGCAATGTGCGTCTGCCGCAGCCTGAGGGATCTCGTTGGTCGCCAGCGTCGGACCATAGCCAGTAGAAGAGCTGAGCTGTTTCCTGGAATAATTACCATTCTCCACTTCTCACTCCAGCGGCCGATGGCTCGGAGATGTCGTTGCAGTGGCAGGAAGCAGAATTTGACGTTTTATTTCGTGCCATAATGACATCATATTGCGCATACTGGCACGTAGCTCTCTGAGGTTCTGTGGAAAAGTCAGACTTATAGACCACGAAGAGCAACGGTGACAGGGCACGTCTTTTGAAATTGTAAGTGGTTAAAGCACGAATTATCTCCTCACAAGTGACAGGCTCAGGTGGTAAAAGAAAGACTTCTCCAAGGACCTTATAAAACTTGATGTAATGGCTAATCCATGGATTACAGTAGCAGGTTTAAAAAAGAATCTTCCAGAACGGCTCAAAAGTTTTGCAATTTGAACCATTCAGCATCGGCTTAAGAAAAATAACTTAGGTTTACCAATTCGGTGTACTGCCAAGAAACCTCTGCTAACAGAATCTATGATGAAGAAAAGATAGCATTTCTGTGAAATAAATCAGCGTTGGACATCAAGGGACTGGCGCAAAGTAATGTTTTCTGATGAAATCACTTTAAAATTGGTCAGGGTAAAGTCCAAAAAGCTTAGGAGGCCAAATGTGTGTCACGATATGATACAAAGTTTACAGCGAAAACTGATAAACATCCAGGAATTGTGATTATATGGGGTGCCTTTTGTGGTAACTGTGGCAGAGGTAGCTTGTACTTTCTCCCTAAAAGTGTAACAATGAGGGAAGTAACTATTTAGTAGTGTTGTAACAGAATTTTGTCACATTTAGCAAATTCATCAGTCTCAGTCCGTTACGCATGCTGGTGCCCCTGCTCACAGATCAAAGATGGTTCAGAAGTTTCTAAAAGACAGTAATATACCTGTACCTGACTGGCCTGGTAATTTTCCTGACCTAAGTCCAATAGAAAATGTTTGGGATCATATGAAAAATAAATTTGAAGAGCTGCATCTATCAAATATTTAGAAGCTGCAGGAGACCTTGAAGAAGTTATGGGTAGAAATGGACAAAAATATTTTGAAAATGTAGCAGATTCGATGTCCAGGAGACTCACGAAAGTGATAGGAAAATCTGACCAAGTACTAATTGAACGGAGAAGATCAAAGCAAAACCAGGTAAGGCCAGTGTTTGTTGGTTTTATTACCATGTAAATATTTCCATTGCAAACACTGTACTAAGGAATATGTAATAAACGTATATCTCTAAACGTTTATCTTAAAATTGAAGAAAATATTAAAATACGTTTTCAGAGGAATGGAATGAGAAAGCAGTATAACACATTAACCAGTTCCTGTAACCATTAATCTACAGGACTCATTTGTTTAGTTATCTTGGCTTAGCACCACAACAAATGGCTTTAATTGTTTTACACTGCAGTATGTGTTATCTTTACTGACCAGAGATGGCATCACATGTAATATATTATGGGAGCGTAAAGTTTCCCAAGGTTTTGCAATCCTAAATAACAACTTACAGTAAGTTTATTGCGACATTGTTTAATTTTAATTTGTTTATATCAGGTGAGAATAAACATTATTTAAATTGTATAATCAAAGAACTACGAGTAAACAGATAATCATATTTGAGAAAGGAAGTCTTCTAACTGAAGTGTATGTTTAAGCATAGGGATTCTTGGTTTTATGGGTACATTATTAAATAGAGTTACAGAACTCATAGTTTTCCGACAACATAACATTTTGGGCGCGCGATTTTTCACAGTTTAATTTACCACCCGAAAATGGTGGCACTGCGATCACCTCGTGCTGCAAACGATTACATTGGAACGTTCACTTCTAATAAGCATATGTTCTGTGGTTGTAAACACCTGTACACTACGTATTCAGTACGTGTTTTCCAGTCAGTGATATATGCGCAGGTACAACATCATGCTGATAAACCATTCCATGTATGCCAAATAATGAGATGACCATAACTTTCCCAGCAGAAGCAACCACTTTTCCTTTTTTGGGGGGTTGGTGATGAAGGAGATTGCTACACTGAGCTTTGATTTTTGATGTCAGGATCAAAATGATGTAGCCAGTTTCATCAGCAGTGACTACGTTTGAAAGAAACACCGGACCTTCCTCTAACATCAACTTTAACTGCATGTTACCTCAATTGCAGCGGTAGGCGATACTGAACATTCCTGAACTTGCCTGGCTCTCTCAGGCGGGAACTAGGAGTACCAACAATGAAACTACTACGGCATATTTATTTTACATTAAGCTAACAGGCATCTGTGATGTGTTGGGTTTAAGGCGCTCAGGCTGCCGCCTACGTTATGTATTCCCAAGGCTGCCTTCACCTGGTCTCCCCGCTTGAAGGAGGTCACAGGGCAGGCAGCACGATTAGAGGGCGTAACAAACTGTGTGAAGGGTAGATTCTAGACCCATTTCTGGTTCTGATGATTTTGGAAAGATGGAGAGAAGTACTCATAGGCTTATAGCCCTTGGCGTCCTTCGGAAGTCTATAGCTCTTCCTCCTGCTACGAGCTCTGTGGTCATACTGACCCAAAGAGCTTACCAGCTGGTTGCGATGGGCAGATATTCGGCCGTGGAGGGTTCGACATCTCTCTCTTACCATATGCTTTATGTGTGGGATTTGGGAGTATTCATGTACGATATGACATGGTAATCTGCGCCCGGTTCTGCACGATCTGCAGTCTCCGGACCGTGGTCGGAGCCGCCAGTCCTCAGATATCGCACCCGTGCAGAATCATGGGTGGAATTATCGCCCGATAGAGACTCAGTTTAAAGTGTGTGGGCAACTTGCATTTCAATATGGGGAATAACTGCCTGAGTGCAGTATGTCCTAGTCACGCCTTGGCCTTGTATTGGGGAGTGAAGTTTAACCCGCGATCAAGCGGGACACCCAGGTATTTAGCCGAGGTAACCCAAGCAATTTGCCTTTGGCGCAGCCTCAGTGATCCCGTTGGTCGCCAGCGTTGGACCTTAGCCAGTAGAAAAGCTGAGCTGTTTCCTGGAATAATTGCCATCCGCCGCTTCTCACTCCAGCGGCCGATGGCTCGGAGATGTCGTTGCAGTGGCAGGAAGCAGAACTTGACGTTTTATTACGTGCCATTATGAGAACATCTTCCGCATACTGGCACGTATTTCTCTGTGGTTATGTGGGAAAGTCAGACATGTAGACTGCGAAGAGCAACGGTGATAGAGCCTGTCTTTTGTGTTGGTAAGGGATTAAAGCACGAATCTTCTCCTCACAAGTGACAGGCTCAGGTGGTAAAAGAAAGACTTCTCTAAGGAGCTTCTAGAACACGAGGTGATGATTTCATCCAGAACGGCTCAAAAGTGTTTCAATTTAAACCATCCAGCATCGGCTTCAAAATAAAAAACTTAGGTTTACGAATTCGGTGTGCTGCCAAGAAACCTCTTCTAACAGAAGCTATGATGAAGAAAAGAGAACATTTCTGTAAAATAAATCAGCGGTGCACATCAAGGTACTGGCGCAAAGTAATGTCTTCTGATGAAATCACATTAAAATTGGTCAGAGGAAAGTCCAAAAAGGTTAGAAGGCCGAAATAAATGTCACGGTGTGATACAATGTTTACAGTCAAAACTGATAAATATCCAGAAATTGTGATGATATGAGGAGCCTTTAGTGGTAATTGTTGTAGAGGTGGCTTGTACATTCTCCCTAAAAATGTAACAATGAAGGGAAGTAACCATTAAGAAGTGTTGCAACAGCATTTGGTCACATTTTGGCGAATTCATCAGTATCAGTCCTTTATGCATGATGGTACCCCTGCTCACAGAACAAAGATGGTCCAGAAGTTCCTAAAAGACAGTAATATAACTCTATTTGACTGGCCTGGTAATTCTCCTGAACAAAATCCAATAGAAAGTGCTTGGGGTCATATGAAAAATAAATTTGAAGAGCTGCAACTATCAAATATTAAGCAGCTGCAGGAGGCATTGAAGAAGTTATGGGTGGAAATGGACAAAAATATTTTGAAAATCTAACAGATTGGATGCCCAGGAGGCTCATGAAGTTGATACAAGTTAAGGAAAATATGGCCAAGTATTAATTGTACGGAGAAGTTCAAAATAAAGCCATGTAGAGCCAGTGTTTGTTGCTTTTGTTACCATGTAAATATTTCCATTTTAGCCACTGTACAACGGAATATGTAATAAATGTATATCTCTAAACGTTTATCTTAAAATTGAAGAAAATAGTAAAATACGTTTTTAGAGGAGTAGATCGAGGAAGCAGTATAACACATTAACCAGCTCCTGTAACAATTAATCTACAGGACACATTCGTTTAGTTATCTTGGCTTACCACCACAACAAATGGCCTTAATTGTTTTACATTGCTTTTAGCGTTATCTTTACTGACCAGAGATGGCACCAGAGGTAATATATCATGGGAGCGTAAAGTTTCCCAAGGTTTTGCAATGCTAAATAACAACTTACAATAAGTTTATTGCAACATTGTTTAGTTTTAATGTGTTTATATCTGGTGAGAAGTAACATTATATAAATTGTATAATCAAAGAACTACGAGTAAACAGATAATCATGTTTGAGAAAGGAAGTCTTCTAAATGAAGTATATGTTTAAGCATATAGATTCTTTGTTTTATGGGTACATTATTAATTGGAGACACAGATCTCAAATCTCACGTGATTATCTTTATGCGTCATTGGAACATATCCCTAGATGAGAGCTAAGAAAGTATGAAAAATACCTATATATTTCCGATAACGTAGGAATTTGGGCGCGCGATTTTTCACAATTTAGTTTACCACCCGAAAATGGCGACATTGCGATCACCTCGTGCTGCAAACAATTAAGTTGGAAGGTTCACTTCTAATAAGTATATAATCTGTGGCTGTAAACACTTGTACACTACGTATTCAGGACATCCCTGTAGTGCTGTCCAGTTACTGATGTGTGTGCAGGTACAACATGCAGATAAACCATTCCATGAATGCCAAATAATGAGATGACAATAACTTTCCCAGCAGAAGCAACCACTTTTTCTTTTATGGAGGAGTTGGTGATGAACGAGATTTCCACACTGAGCTTTTTTGTTTGCTCTCAGGATCAGAATGATGTAGCCAGTTTCATCAGTAGTGATTACGTTTGAAAGAAACTCCGGATCTTCCTCTAACATCAACTTTAACTGCATGTTACCTCCATTGCAGCGGTAGGCGATACTGAACATTTCTGAACTTGGCCCGTTCTCATAGGCAGGAACCAGGAGTACCAATAATGAAACTTGTACAGCGTGTTTTTTTACATAAAGCTAGCAGAGTACATTAAGATTGAATTATAGAGCCAAAAGGAACGACCTTAAAAATTATGATTATTCTTTATAACTGTGTCAACTGATTTGAGGAAAACAACTGTGCCGGAAGAAACAAACATTCTAGAGCACAATTCTGACATACCACTAGAAGTTATCCAAGAATTTACCAAAATTTGACATCAATTGTCTATGGTCAAATATTGAGAGTGTTATAGTGTGTTCAGAAATTGCGTGAAAATTATAAAACAATTTCAATCTGGTAACTAACAGTAGGTGATGTTTAATAAAATATGGTAAGTGTAATAGCTTTGAATCAATGTAAGACTTGAAGGTTTCACAGCAAGCATTACTAATCAAGGCTACATGGGTTATCAGTCGTGTCAAATTAATAAACGTTGAGCTTTTGTCCATGGCAAACCCCATGGCGTTCTTCAGGATCTGATGAAATGACTGCAGACCAGCAGACACGCAGAGGAATCAGGTCACTAGGTTTACCTGAGTGAGGGTGTTTTCACCACAGTACCTAGCCGCTTAGTGTCCGTTTATCTGGGCGGTATAGAAGATTGTCATTTGTCTCAAGCGTTTGTGTCTAGACATAGGTTTCTGTGATGTGTTGGGTTTAAGCCACTCAGGCTGCCGCCTGCGATATATATTTTCAAGGTTGCCTTCACCTGGTCTCCCCGCTTGAAGGAGGTCAGAGTGCAGGCAGCACGAACAGAGGAAGTAGGAAACTGTGTGAAGGGTAGATTCTAGACCCATGTCTAGTTCTGAGGTTTTTTGGAAAGATGGAGAGAAATTCTCATAGGATAATAGCACATGGCGTCCTTCCGAATCTATAACTCCTCCTCCTGCGAGGAGCTCTGTGGTCATACTGACCCAAAGAGCTTACCACCTGGTTGGGATGGGCAGATATTTGGCCGAGGAGGGTTCGACATCTCTCTCTTGCCATATCCTTTATGTATGGGATTTGGGAGTATTCATGTGGGGTATAACATGGTAATCTGCGTCCGGTTCCGCACGATCTGCAGTCTCCGGACCGTGGTCGGAGCCACCAATCCTCAGATCTCGTACCCTTACAGTTCATGGGTGGAATTATCGCCCTATAAAGTCGCAGTTTAAAGTGTGTGGGCAACTTGGATTTCAATATGGGGTATAACTGCCTGAGTGAGGTAAGTCCCAGTCACGCCTTGGCCTTGTATTGGGGAGTGAAGTTTAGCCCGCGATCAAGCAGGACACCCAGGTATTTAGCCGAGGTAACCAATGGGATGTGCCTCTGCCGCAACCTCAGTGATCCCGTTGGTCGCCAGCGTCGGACCATAGCCAGTAGAAGAGCAGGGATCTTTCCTGGACTAATTGCCATCCACCACTTCTCACTCCAGCGGCCGATGGCTCGGAGCTGTCGTTACAGTGGCGGGAAGCAGAACTTGACATTTTATTACGTGCCATTATGAGAACATCGTCTGCATACTGGCACGTAACTGTCTGTGGTTCTGTGGGAAACTCAGATATGTAGACCCCGAAGGGCAACAGTGACAGAACCTTTCTTTTTGGTTGGTAAGGTGTTAAAGTACGAATCTTCTCCTCACAAGTGACAGGCTCAGGTGGTAAAAGAAAGACTTCTCCAAGGACATTCTAAAACATGAAGTGATGGCTAGCCCATGGATTACAGTAGCTGGTTTAAAAAGGAATAGTCCAGAACGGCTCAAAGGTGTTGCAATTTAAAACATTCAGCATCGGCTTGAAAAAATTAGGTTTACGAATTCGGTGTGCTGCCAAGAAGCCTCTTCTAACTGAAGCTATGATGAAGAAAAGACTACATTTCTCTAAACTATAGCAGCATTGGACATCAAAGGACTGGTGCAAAGTAATGTTTTTTGATGAAATCACTTTAAAATTGGTCAGAGGAAAGTCCAAAAAGGATAGAAGGCCAAAATTTATGTCGCGGTATGATACAAAGTTTACAGTAAAAACTGATAACCATCCAGAAAGTGTGATTATATGGGTTGCCTTTAGTGTTAATCGTGGTAGAGGTGGCTTGTACTTTCTCCCTAAAAGTGTAACAATGAGGGGAAGTAACTATTTAGTAGTGTTGTAACAGAATTTTGTCGCATTTGGCAAATTCATCAATCTCAGTTCTTTACGCATGCTGGTGCCCCTGCTCACAGATCAAAGACGGTTCAGAAGTTTCTAAAAGACAGTAATATACCTGTACCGGACAGGCCTGGCAATTTTCCTGACCGAAATCCAATAGAAAATGCTTGGGATCATATGAAAAATAAATTTGAAGAGCTGAAACTATCAAATATTAAGAAGCTGCAGGAGGCCTTGAAGAAGTTATGGGTGGAAATGGACAAAAATATTTTGAAAATGTAGCAGATTCGATGTCCAGGAGACTCACGAAAGTGATAGGAAAATCTGACCAAGTACTAATTGAACGGAGAAGATCAAAACAAAACCAGGTAAGGCCTGTGTTTGTTGGTTTTATTACCATGTAAATATTTCCATTGCAGCCACTGTACAAAGGAATATATAATAAACGTATAACTCTAAACGTTTATCTTGAAATTGAAGAAAATATTAAAATACGTTTTTAGAGGAATGGAATGAGAAAGCAGAATAACACATTAACCAGCTCCTGTAACCATTAATCTACAGGACCCACTGGTTTAGTTATCTTGGCTTACCACCACAACAAATGGCTTCAATTGTTTTACATTGCAGTATGCATTAACTTTACTGACCAGAGATGGCATCACATGTAATATATTATGGGAGCGTAAAGATTCCCAAGGTTTTGCAATTCTAAGTAACAACTTACAGTAAGTTTATTGCGACATTGTTTAATTTTAATTTGTTTATATCAGGTGAGAATAAACATTATTTAAATTGTATAATCAAAGAACTACGAGTAAACAGATAATCATATTTGAGAAAGGAAGTCTTCTAAATGAAGTATATGTTTAAGCATATGGATTCTTGGTTTTATGGGTACATTATTAAATAGAGTTACACTCATAGTTTTCCGACAACATAACATTTTGGGCGCGCGATTTTTCACAGTTTAATTTACCACCCGAAAATGGTGGCACTGCGATCACCTCGTGCTGCAAACGATTACATTGGAACGTTCACTTCTAATAAGTATATGTTCTGTGGTTGTAAACACCTGTACACTACGTATTCAGGACGTGTTGTCCAGTGCTGTATGTGAAGGTACATCATGCTGATAAACCATTCCATGTATGCCAAATAATGAGATGACCATAACTTTCCCAGCAGAAGCAACCACTTTTGCTTTTTGGGGGGGTTGCTGATGAAGGAGATTTCCACACTGCGCTTTGCTGTTTGCTCTCAGGATCAAAATGTTGTAGCCAGTTTCATCAGCAGTGACTACGTTTGAAAGAAACACCGGATCTTCCTCTAACATCAACTTTAACTGCATGTTACCTCCATTGCAGCGGTAGGCGATACTGAACATTCCTGAACTTGCCTGGTTCTCTCAGGCGGGAACCAGGAGTACCGTCAATGAAACTACTACGGCATGTTTATTTTACATTAGGCTAACAGGTTTCTGTGATGTGTTGTGTTCAAGGCGCTCAGGCTGCCGCCTACGATTTGTATTCCGAAGGCTGCCTTCACCTGGTCTCCACGCTTGAAGAAGGTCACAGGGCAGGCAGCACGATTAGAGGGCGTAGCAAACTGTGTGAAGGGTAGATTCTAGACCCATTTCTGGTTCTGAGGATTTTGGAAAATGGAGAGAAATACTCATAGGCTAATAGCCCTTGGAGTCCTTCGGGAGTCTATAGCTCCTCCTCCTGCTAGGAGGTCTGTGGTCATACTGACCCAAAGATCTTACCAGCTGGTTGGGATGGGCAGATATTCGGCCGTGTAGGGTTCGACATTTCTCTCTTACCATATCCTTTATGTATGGGAATTGGGAGTAATCATGTAGGATATGACATGGTAATTTGCGCCCGGTTCTGCACGATCTGCAGTCTCCGGACCGTGGTCGGAGCCGCCAATCCTCAGATCTCGTACCCTTACAGAATCATGGTTGGAATTATCGTCCTATAAAGTCGCAGTTCAAGGTGTCTGGGCATCTTGGATTTGAAGATGGGGAATAATTGCCTGAGTGCACTATGTCCTAGTGCAGGCTTGGCCCTGAAGTGGGGATTGAAGTTAAGCCCGCGATCAAGCAGGACACCCAGGTATTTAGCCGTGGTATCCCAAGCAATTTGCCTCTGCGCAGCCTCAGTGATCCAGTTGGTCACCAGCCTTAAACCTTAGCCAATAGAAGAGCTGAGCTATTTCCTGGAATAATTGTCATCTTCCACTTCTCACTCCAGCGGCCGATGGCTCGGAGCTGTCGTTGCATTGGCGGGATGCAGAACTGGACATTTTATTACGTGCCATTATGAGATAATCTTCCGCTTACTGGCACGTAACTGTCTGTGGTTATGTGGGAAAGTCAGACATGTAGACTGTGAAGAGCAACGGTGATAGAGCCTGTCTTTTGTGTTGGTAAGGGATTAAAGCACGAATCTTCTCACAAGTGACAGGCTCAGGTGGTAAAAGAAAGACTTCTCTAAGGACCTTCTGGAACATGAGGTGATGATTTCAAACAGAACGGCTAAAAACTGTATCAATTTAAACCATTCAGCATCGGCTTCACAAAAAAACTTAGTTTTACGTATTCGGTGTGCTGCCAAGAAACCTCTTCTATCAGAAGCTATGATAAAGAAAAGAGTACATTTCTGTTAAATAAATCAGCGGTGCACATCAAGGGACTGGCGCAAGGTAATGTTTTCTGATGAAATCACTTTAAAATTGGTCAGAGGAAAGTCCAAAAAGGTTAGAAGGCCGAAATTTATGTCACGGTATGATACAAAGTTTACAGTCAAAACTGATAAATATCCAGAAATTGTGATGATATGAGGTGCGTTTAGTGGTAATTGTTGTAGAGGTGGCTTGTACATTCTCCCTAAAAGTGTAACAATAAAGGGAAGTAAATATTTAGTAGTCTTGTAACAGAATTTTGTCACATTTTGGCAAATTCATCAGTCTCAGTTCTTTATGCATGATGGTAGCCCTGTTCACAGAACAAAGATGGTTCAGAAGTTCCTAAAAGACAGTAATATGGCTGTACTTGACTGGACTGGTAACTCTCCTGACCTAAATCCAATAGAAAATGCTTGGGATCAAATGAAAAATAGAACTAGAGAGCTCCAACCGTAAAATATTAAGGAGCTGCAGGAGGCCTTGAAGAAGTTATGGGTGGAAATGGACAAAAATATTTTGAAAATGTAGCAGATTCGATGCCCAGGAGACTCATGAAGGTGATAGGAGAATCTGACCAACTACTAATTGTATGGAGTAGTTCAAAATAAAGCCATGTAGAGCCAGTGCTTGTTGTTTTTGTTACCATGTAAATATTTTCATTGCAACCACTGTACAACGAAATATGCAATAAATGTATATCTCTAAACGTTTATCTTAAAATTGAAGCAAATATTAAAATATGCTTCTAGAGGAGTGGAACGAGAAAGCAGTATAGCATATTAACCATCTCCTGTAACCATTAATGTACAGGACACATTGGTTTAGTTATCTTGTCTTAGCACCACAACAAATGGCTTTAATTGTTTTACATTGCAGTATGCTTTATCTTTACTGACCAGAGATGGCACCACATGATATATAATTATTGGAGAGTAAAGTTTCGCAGGATTTGGCAAAACTAAATGATAACTTACAAAAAGCTTATTTCGACAAAGTTTAGTTTTAAATTGTTTTTATCAAATGAGAATAAAGAGTATTTAAATTGTATAATCAAAGAACTACTAAGAAACAGATAATCATGTTTGAGAAAGGAAGTCATCTAAATGAAGTATATGCTTAAGCATATGGATTCTTGGTTTTATGAGTACGTTATTAATTGGAGCCACAGACACAAACCTCTCGTAATAATCTTTATGCGGCATTGGAACATATCACTAGCTGACAGCTAAGTAGGTATGAAAACTACCTATAATTTTCCGACAACGTAACATTTTTGGCGCGCGATTTTTCACAATTTTAGCTTACCACCCGAAAATGGGGCCACGGCGATTACCTCGTGCTGCAAACAATTAAATTGGAAGGTACACTTCTAACAAGTACATGTTCTGTGGTTTAAAGCACTTGTACACTACGTATTCAGGACATTCCTTTAGTGTTGTCCAGTCACTTATGTATGTGCATGTACAACATGCTTATAAACCATTCCATGAATGCCAAAATAATGAGATGACCATAACTTTCCCAGCAGAAACAACCACTTTTGCTTTTTGGGGGGACTGCTGATGAAGGAGATTTCTACACTGAGCTTTGCTTTTTGATCTCAGGATCAAAATGATGTAGCCAGTTTCATCAGCAGTGACTACCTTTAAAAGAAACTACGGATATTCCTCTAACATCAACTTTAACTGCATGTTACCTCCATTGCAGCGGTAGGCGATACTGAACATTCCTGAACTTGCCTGGTTCTCTCAGGCGGGAACCAGGAGTACCAACAATGAAACTACTATGGCATGTTTATTTTACATTAAGCTAACAGGTTTCTGTGATGTGTTGGGTTTAAGGCGCTCAGGGTTCCGCCTACGTTATGTATTCCCAAGGCTGACTTCACCTGGTCTCCCCGCTTGAAGGAGGTCACAGGGCAGGCAGCACGATTAGAGGGCGTAACAAACTGTGTGAAGGGTAGATTCTAGACCCATTTCTGGTTCTGAGGATTTTGGAAAGATGGAGAGAAATACTCATAGGCTAATAGCCCTTGGCGTCCTTCGGGAGTCTGTAACTCCTCCTCCTGCTAGGAGCTCTGTAGTCATACTGACCCAAAGAGCTTACCAATTGGTTGGGATGGGCAGAGATTCGGCAGTGGAGGGTTCGACATCTCTCTCTTACCATATCCTTTATGTATGGGATTTGGGAGTATTCATGTAGGATATGACATGGCAATCTGCGCCCGGTTCTGCAACGATCTGCAGTCTCCGGACCGTGGTCGGAGCCGCCAGTCCTCAGATCTCGCACCCGTGCGGGATCATGAGTGGAATTATCGCCCGATACAGACTCAGTTTAAAGTGTGTGGGCAACTTGGATTTCAATATGGGGAATAACTGCCTGAGTGCAGTATGTCCTAGTCACGCCTTTTCCTTGTATTGGGGAGTGAAGTTTAACCCGCGATCAAGCGGGACACCCAGGTATTTAGCCGAGGTAACCCAAGCAATTTGCCTTTGGCGCAGCCTCAGTGATCCCGTTGGTCGCCAGCGTTGGACCTTAGCCAGTAGAAAAGCTGAGTTGTTTCCTGGAATAATTGCCATCCGCCACTTCTCACTCCAGCGGCCGATGGCTCGGAGATGTCGTAGCCGTGGCATAAAGCAGAACTTGACGTTTTATTACGTGCCATTATAAGATCATCGTCCGCATACAGGCAGGAATGTGGCTGTGGTTCTATGGAAAAGTCAGACATGTAGACTGCGAAGAGCAACGGTGACAGAGCCTGTTTTTGAGTTGGTAAGGGGTTAAAGCACGAATCTTCTCCTCACAAGTGACAGGCTCAGGTGGTAAAAGAAAGACTTGTCCAAGGACCTTATAAAACATGAAGTGATGGCTAATCCAAGGATTCCATCCAGAACGCCTCAAAGGTGTTGCAACTTAAACCATTCAACATCGGCTTCAAAAAAGCAGCTTAGGTTTACCAATTCGTTGTGCTGCCAAGAAACCTCTTCTAACAGAAGCTATGATGAAGAAAAGAGTACATTTCTGTTAAATAAATCAGCGGTGCACATCAAGGGACTGGCGCAAGGTAATGTTTTCTGATGAAATCACTTTAAAATTGGTCACAGGAAAGTCCAAAAAGGTTAGAAGGCCGAAATTTATGTCACGGTATGATACAAAGTTTACAGTTAAAACTGATAAATATCCAGAAATTGTGATGATATGAGGTGCCTTTGGTGGTAATTGTTGTAGAGGTGGCTTGTACATTCTCCCTAAAAGTGTAACAATGAAGGGAAGTAAATACTCAGTAGTGTTGTAACAGAATTTTGTCACATTTTGGCAAAATCATCAGTCTCAGTTCTTTATCCATGATGGTACCCCTGTTCACAGAACAAAGATGGTTCAGAAGTTCCTAAAAGACAGTAATATGGCTGTACTTGACTGGACTGGTAACTCTCCTGACCCAAATCCAATGGAAAATGCTTGGGATCCAATGAAAGATAGAACTAGAGAGCTCCAACCGTAAAATATAAAGGAGCTGCAGGTCGCCTTGAAGAAGTTATGGGTGGAAATGGACAAAAATATTTTGAAAATCTAGCAGATTCGATGCCCAGGAGACTCATGAAAGTGATAGGAAAATCTGACCAAGTACTAATTTTACGGAGAATTTCAAAGTAAAGCCATGTAAGGCCAGTGATTTTTGGTTTTATTACCATGTAAATATTTCCATTGCAGCTACTGTACAACGGAATATGTAATACACGTATATCTGTAAACGTTTAACTAAAAATTGAAAAAAATATTAAAATACGTTTTTAGAGGAATGTGATGAGAAAGCAGTATAACATATTAACCAGCTACTGTAACCATTAATCTACAGGACTCATTGGTTTAGTTATCTTGGCTTAGCACCACAACAAATGGCATTAATTGTTTTACATTGCTGTATGCGTTATCTATACTGACCAGAGATGGCATCACATGTATAATATTATTGGAGCGTAAATTTTCCCAAGATTTTCCAAAACTAAATAACAACTTACAATAAGTTTATTTCGACAACGGCTAGTTTTAATTTGTTTTTTTTTTTTTTCAAGTGAGAATAAACATTATTTATATTGTATATTCAAAGCACTACGGAGAAACAGATAATCATGTTTGAGAAAGGAAGTCTTCTAAATGAAGTATATGTTTAAGCATATGTATTCTTGGTTTTATGGGTCCATTATCATATTCCCGGCGATTAGCCAAATCATTTACGTGCGTTTTTACTTCTAATTTATTATCAGTATACCATTATTAGATATATTGTACCCAGTATAAAAGTGAATCGAGAAGATATTGAGAAATTACTTCACTCACACTGTTTATTCACAGGACATGTTTCAAGAGCTCTTGCTCTTATCATCAGCTGATACTCGACTAGTGCAGTTTGTAGTGGTTTCCTCTTTCTCCGTTTTGTCAATACATGGCGTGATGTACTTGTCAAAGATTTCCGGTGGTGGAGTTTCAAAATTCATGACTCTATGACGAGTTTTGTTGATGAAGATTTTTTCCCATACGGAAAGGTCTATGGGGTGATTAACATATTTTATTAGACATGTATTGTACCCACTTTGCACGTAGTGTACAGAAGCAAGCATATGTTTTCCTATGCGGGCAAAACTGGCCTACGTGAAGGAGGCGGGTTTCTTATCAGTTAGTTCCGCCAGGTGATTCACTTTCCATATACCTGACCATCGATTTCGGCGCACAGGTATATAAGCCTCAATGGAAAATAAAAACAATTTTGCCACATGAATCGTAGGTGGTTTTATATAACTCACTATTATCAACCTTGTATCTATCGATCATTTTTAATAACGTTATTTCCTCTCTCGCGCACACCACACCTCAACTTCTTAAACTCCCTTTCTTCTTTTTAAATACATTTCCTATACTCAAAGTATTAGCTTTATCTGGAATAAAATACTTCTACCTTTCACAGGTTTGCGATACTATAATGTTAAACTGTGTGGTATTTAAAATTAATATGTAAAATTATTGTTTAAAATTTATATCTTGTTCCGAAAATAAATAAATTTTTTGTCACAGTTCTAAAGAACAGCTTATATGAATATACTACCACAATTAATATAGCCACCAAATTGGAAGTTTTTTACACACACACACACACACACACACACACACACACACACACACACACACACACACGTACACACATACATATATCTGTATATATATAAATAACTATTTTGTTTGATAATGATCACGATAGCGTCAACGGTATGTCAGATGTTTCACGAAGGCGTTCTTTAAATGTCAGTAAAAGTGATATGATGCATTTCAGTTTTAGCTACACGTAGAAACCATCGCACTAGACCGGGCTTGAACTCGCAACCTTTGGATAAGAATGCTAGTATCTAAGTCAATCTGGTCAGCTTTTATAATAATGATGGTGTTTTTTTTTTTTTTTTTTTTTTTTTTTAATTTACGTCCTGCGACGTTAAGTCTTACCGGACGATGAATTGAATGGGTGAAATGATGCTCAAATGAGCCCAGAGTCCATAGAGTTTAGATGTACCCGACATTCGTCTTTAAGGATGAGGGAAAACCGCGGACAAACCTTGTCCAGGTAGCTCACCCTGATCAACATTCCAGCTGGAGACCGCTTGAACCTGAGGCAGACACGCTACCACGACGCTACCGAGGCGGGCGATGATGGTAATGATAAGGATGATAATTATGATGACAAAGAAAACCTGAAAGGTTAAATAAGATTGTAACGCTAATCTAATATACAGCTATAACAGAATTAAACATTTAAACAAGAAATAGTTTACGTATTTCAAGCATATATATTTCGAAGCAGTGTGCAGCAATTATCTGCTCTAGAGGCTGTGAACATTACAACATTTCAGGTAACAAATAAACACAAAGATGGCGAAAAATCAACTGTCATGTAGATGTCGTTGCCGAAACAGGTCAATTTGATACGTTAGTGTTAGCACAAGTGTCAGTTCAAGTATTTTAGGGATATAATGTAGATTTAGTACAAGAATATTTTGAAAGTTTCGTCTTCCAGTGAACTTGCCTACATAGGCAATAGGACTGTCATTGTGGTTAAATGGACATATGGTCGATGCACTCTGAGATTGGTAGTTACCTCCTCGCGGTCAAAGATCATGTAAGAAAGGAAGGTTTGAATTTTATTTAAAAACGACAAAGAGTATCACTTTATCGTGCATTAGAGTGAATAAGATTAGAGAAGAATACCTTTACCCTCGAAAGTCACTCGGGGCCGTATTGTTGGCATGTGGGAAGCAGGTCTTGCTACTGCACAAGTAGCTAATTCTGTGGGAAGAGGGCTTGACTGCATTCTAATGTATGCATCTCATATATGAGATAAAGATGGAGCACATGGGGAATCAGATGGCGGGGAAACCAGAGATCCCGGAGAAAACCCGCCCCAGAGCCGTGTTGTCCACCACTGATCTCACTTTGTCGTGTGCAGGGATAACCGGCGAGCCGAGGTGATACTCACCCGGCTGAGAATAGGGCACAAACGAGTGACTCATGGTCATTTGTTAAGAGGGGAACTTCCCCAGTGTGTGCTCCGTGTGCCGTACGCCTCACTGTGCGGCATATATTACTCGATTTGCCCGCAGTACGCCCGCGTTCTCCAGTCTTTGGGCTTGGGAGCTAACTTGCTCAGTATTTTAGGGGACGACCCAGTGGCCGTGGTTAAGGCACTGCGGTTTGTTTCTAAAATAGGTTTTAATAAACAAGTCTGACTTGTGTTTTATATTTATTGCTTTTAGAGATTTTAAATTATTATTCTTTAGATCGTTTTTAATGTCCTTTTAACATTTGAGTGTTTTTATTGTATTTTACCTTTTTAACTAAATTTTTATAGCTTTTAGGTTTTAGTGTTGACTTCGGGCCCAAATGACCTTGTTGTCGACGGGCCCTAAAACACCACACACTCACTCACGCACTTTGTCGTCGCCCGGGATTGAAGAGGGGCCGCCTTGGTGAGAGCCAAGGGGTCTAATCACTGAGCCACGGCGCAGCCATTGAGCTTAGAGCTACCCAAATTTCGTCTATAAAGATAAGGGAAACTCCCGAAAAAAACCTTATTCTGGCAACCCACCTGGACCGAGATAAAAACTCGGGAACTCTTTAACGTGAGGCAGAGAGGCTACCATCAAATCTACTGAGGCGCACAGATGGCAGAATGTGTCACCTACCTGCAAGCTTCGATAACGTGAGCCACGTTGCGCTCCTGTAACTGCCTAATCCACACTCCTTCTGAGCTTTAAATGCCTTTTGCTGGTAAAACTATATATGTCAAATTTAAGCTGAGAAACTACTGCTATGTATTTTTCGGTGTCGTTTTGAAACATACTGTACATTTAAGCTGCTTTCGAGCAGATATCGAATGATATTTGCATTTAAAACAGCTAAATCATCAAACCAAATTATTTTTAATATTGATGTTCTTTAAGCTGAACCTAAGGGCTTTAATATCGTCAGCTTTTACTGTAGTATAATAAAGATGAAATTTAGATATTTTTCAGCCTTCATAATATATACATTTCAGCGAGATTAAGAGTTTTAATTGTGAAAGAGTAGCGCTAGGTTGAAAAATCCAATGCTATAGGCGGGATTTGAACCACGGATCATCTGATTTTCGTTCAGCCGCTCTAAACCATTGAGCTACTATGGCCAACGTGCCAACATGACACTAAATACTCCAGCTGACTCATGCCATGTTATGTTGGCACGTTGGTAATAGTTGCTCAATGATTTTGAGTGGCTGGACGGAGATTAGAAGATCCGTGCTTCAAATCCCGGCTATGGCATTGCATTCTTCAGTCTGCCTCTTCCCTTTCGTAGTGCGTCCTACACACGGCTAATGTGGAAGAACAATTAATTTACATTAAATGTACCTAATGAGGGTCCGAACTATAAAGCCCGGGCCTTAAAGTACTTACAGCATAGTAAGTCGCCATTAAGGTAGTTGTCTTATGTGTTTATGAGAACTCCTAGTGGTTTACCGGGAGAAACACGAGTCGGTTGGAGAACTTAATATCATGTCGGCACGTTGGCCAATGTATCTCAATAGTTAAGAGCGGCTGGACGGAGACCAGAAGATCTGTGGTTTAAATCCCGGCTATGGCATTGCATTTTTAAGTCTGACCCTAGCCTTTCATAGTGCGTCCTACACACGACTAGTGTGAACGAACAATTAATTGTACATAATAGTGGTCCGAAGTAAAAAACTCGGGCCTTAAAGTACTTACAACATAGTAAGTCGCCATTAAGGTAGTTGTCTCATGTGTTTATGAGAACTTCCAGTGGTTTACATGGAGAAACACGAGTCGGTTGGAGAACTTATTATCATGTCGGCACGTGGGTCATAGTATCTCAATGGTTTAGAGCGGCTTGACGGAGAACAGATCTTCCGTGGTTCAAATCCCGGCCATGGCATTGCATTTTTCAGTCTGGGTCTACCCTTTCATAGTGCTTCCTACACACGGCTAGTGTGCAAGTACAATTAATTTCCATTAAATGTACCTAATGAAGGTCCGAGCTATAAAGCCCGGGCCATAAAGTACTTACACGTTGTAAGTCGCCATTAAGGTTGTCTCATGTGTTTATGAGAACTCCTAGTGGTGTACCTGGAGAAACACCAGTCGGTTGGAGAACTTAATATCATGTCGGCACGTGGGTCATAGTATCTCAATGGTTTAGAGCGGCTTGACGGAGAACAGATCTTCCGTGGTTCAAATCCCGGCTATGGCATTGAATTTTGCAGTTCTGCTCTAGCCTTTGATAGTGAGTCCTACACACGACTAGTGTGAACGAACAATTAATTGTACATAATAGTGGTCCGAAGTAAAAAACTCGGGCCTTAAAGTACTTACAACATAGTAAGTCGACATTAAGGTAGCTGTCTCATGTGTTCATGGGAACTACCAGTGGTTTACCGGGAGAAACACGAGTCGGTTGGAGAACTTAATACCATGTCGGCACGTGGGTCATAGTATCTCAATGGTTTAGAGCGGCTTGACGGAGAACAGATCTTCCGTGGTTCAAATTCCGGCTATGGCATTGCACTTTTAAGTCTGGTTCGACTCTTTCATAGTGCGCCCTACACACGACTAGTGTGAAAGAACAGTTAATTTCCATTAATTGTACTTAATAGTGGTCCGAACTGTAAAACCCGGGCCTTAAAGTACTTACAGCATAGTAAGTCGCCATTAAGGTAGTTGTCTCATGTGGTTATGAGAACTCCTTGTGGTTTACTGGGAGAAACAGGAGTCAGTTGGAGAATTTAATGTCATGTTGGCACGTTGGCCATAGTAGCTCAATGGTTTAGAGCGGCTGGACGGAGACCAGAAGAACCGCGGTTCAAATCCTGACTATGGCATTGCATTTTTCAGTCTGGCTCTACACTTTCATAGTTCGCCCTACACACGGCTAGTGTAAACGAACAATTAATTTCCAGTTTCAATTGTCTTTTACGCTACCTTGAATTTTTAATGAATTTTTAGGGAGTTTATCACGACATTAAACAATTTTTACTTCCATAACATACTATTATTGGTAAAAAATTACTCGGTTTGTTTAGTAATATTAATTATGAATACTGTCATTGGTTTTTAAATTACGTACCTGAACTAAAATTTTTAAAGTCGAGATATTACACTCATTAACGAATTGAAGTGCTTCAAGGAAAAGGGAAAAGGATCTCATCTGGAAGATAAGCTAATTAGCAGAAAACGAGCAGTTTCTGTTTTTCCTCTTTATTTTCTTTTATCTAACTCGAAAGTTCTGTAATATAAGTTACTCTGACGGAAGTTTCAACTTATAACACGCAGTCCTGTTGCTCTTTTGTTTTACCACAACTATTTCAGTTTTATAACACACGCAAATGTATTGATAACGCCAGCAATACTTTCCCCTGCCAACTTCATTTTATTCTTAAGCCTAGTTTAATAATTTATTACACGTTGATAGTGTTATATTCATTATTTTTCGAAATAAACATACCATAAAAGCAAAGTAAGGTAATAACATTATTATTTACTTTAGAGTACATTATTTATTGGGCATTTTAAAAATTTTACCATTTACAACTTTGGCTACATTTCTTTTTCTTTGCTTTGTTGGTACATTGACTTACATGACACCCTGGTCTTCTGCTCTGTCAGGTAGCTCTTAACCTCCATGGCTTCTTGTTACTTAATTAGTCCCTTTCTTCCACTTTCTTACTTTCTCTATACTTCTTGCCCATTTTTCTTTCACTTTCTGCAAGAACTCATCAGTACTTCTTACCTTCCTTTCCCCCCTACCCGTTAACACTTTTATAGCTTCTATCCTCTTCTCCAATTTCCCCATTTTTCCTCCCAAACCTTCTTTCTCCATATTGCAACCTTCTCCCATTCTCGTTACATAGTGTGCTATGATTTCTTTTCCCCCATACAGTTCTCCAATTCCCTTTTCCCTACCTGTTATCCCTCTTAGAAGTATTGCTCATGTTCTCATCCAAGCTAACCCTTCCCTCTCTTACCTATTGCTGTAATCTACGTATTCTTCTCGTCCCAAATTGATTTTCATCTGTTTGTAAACTTGTAATGCTTTCATATTTTCTAGACTTCCCCATATTTCTTGCCTTTCTGTAACTTGTATACTGAATTTTACCAATTTACCTACTTCGCTTGTATACTTTTCCTCCAATATCCATATATCTCCCATTTCCTGTTTGATCTTTATATATTGCTGATACAGACTGTGAAATTTTGTTTTATACGAGGGCTGTTCACAATTTTTTGCCAACGTACCTTTACTCATCCTCATAGTCTCACCTGAATATTTTTAAAATCTAGCAGATTCGATGCCCAGGAGACTCACGAAGGTGACACAAGTTAAGGAAAATATGACCAAGTCCTAATTGTACGGAGAAGTTCAAAATAAAGTCATGTAAAGCCAGTGTTTGTTGTTTTTATTACCATGTCAAGTTTCAATTGCAGCTACTGTAAACCGGAATATGTAATAAATGTATATCTGTAAACGTTTATCTTAAAATTGAAGCAAACAGTAAAAAACGGTTTTAGAGGATTAGACCGAGAAAGCAGTATAACAAATTAACCAGCTCCTATAACCATTAATCTACAGGACACATTAGATTAGTTATCTTGTCCTACCACCACAACAAAAGAGCTTCAATTGTTTTACACTGCAGTATGCGTTATCTTTACTGACGAGAGATGGCACCACAGGTAACATATTATGGGAGCGTAAAGTATCCCAAGGTTTTGCAATGCTAAATAACAACTTACAATAAGTTTATTGCGACATTGTTTAGTTTTAATTTGCTTATATCAGGTGAGAATAAACATTATTTAAATTGTATGATCAAAGAACTACGATTAAACAGATAATCATGTTTGAGAAAGGAAGTCTTCTAAATGAAGTACATGTTTAAGCATATGGATTCTTGGTTTTATGGGTACATTTTTAATTGTAGATACAGATCTCAAAGTTCACGTATTTATCTTTGTGCCACATTGGAAGATATCACTAGCTGACAGCTAAGAAAGTATGAAAAATACCTATAGTTTTTCGATAACGTAAAATTTTGGGCGCATGATTTTTCACAATTTAGTTTACCACCCGAAAATGGGGGCACTGCGATCACCTCGTGCTGCAAACGATTACATTGGAAGGTTCACTTCTAATAAGTATATGTTCTGTGGTTCTAAACACTTGTACACTACGTATTCAGGACACCCTGTAGTATTGTCCAGTTACTGATGTATGTGCCGGTATAACATGCTGATAAACCATTCCATGAATGCTAAATAATGAGATGACGATAGCTTTTCCAGCAGAAGCAACCACTTTTGCTTTTGGGGGGGGGGATAGTTATGAAAGAGATTTGCCCACTGATCTTTGCTGTTTGTTCCCATGATTAAAATGATGTAGCCAAGTTTCAACAGAAGTGATTACGTTTGAAAGAAACTCCGGATCTTCCTCTAACATCAACTTTAACCGCATGTTACCTCCATTGCAGCGGAAGGCGATACTGAACATCTCTGAACTTGCCTCGTTCTCACAGGCAACAACCAGGAGTACCAACAATGAAACTTGTACAGCGCTTTTTTTCACACAAAGCTAGCAGAATACAATAAGATTGAATTATAGTGCCAAAAGGTACAACCCTAAAAATTTATGATCATTCTTTTTTGAACAGCTCTCGTAGCTCTAGTTTTCATTTTTCTAGAATAAACATACATTTTTCATTTCAAAAAGCGCAACTTGGTGTTGAAAGTGTTATTTGTTCACATTTATGGATTGTGCATGCCTTCTCATAGTGTGAGTCCCTGACATAGGTACATTCCTGGCCAGTTGGAATTTCCATATTGTGTTTCATTTTGGAGATATATGAGGTTGCGTGGTTAGGTGGAACACCCTGTATAAGCTTTCAACCGTTTCTATTTTACTATATGAGGGGGATATCCCCTTTTGTGCATAATCTATTTCTATTTATAGAATCAAATGCTTTTTCGAAGTCTACAAAAGCTATGAGCTTTTAAGTTGGCTTCTCGTATTTTTTTCTAAAATTTTCTTTATACTGAAAGCATTATCACTAGTAGATCGTCCTATTCTAAAACCTAATTTTTCCTCTTCTAACATCGCATCAGTTATTGACTTTAAAAGAGTATTTACAATTTTAGCATACATCTTGTGAACTACGTTCAACAGACTTAGACCTCAATAGTTATTAGGGTGGTTATGCACTTGTAATATATAATATATAATTTAAATAAGAGTGCATAAGAAAAATAATGTGAAGATGGCACTACCCATGTGATGGGACATATAGTATTATTCATCCAATGTTACTAATTGTACACTTGTTGACATATATTTATTTGATATGTTTCTATTTACTCACGAGGAATGCAAATGTTTATTTAGAATTAATATGTATATTTTTAGTATAAAAGATTTGCAGATAGAATGGGGCCAGATGTTACAGATTTATGAACTCTATATGTGCGTTCGTATGTGCTGAAGGCCTGTTCCCGAGTTGTTAAACATCGGGTGAGAGTCAATCTATCCCTCCCCATCAGCTATGTCAATATTGACCTCTGAAGCGATTGGAAACACTTGGCGGAACTCTGTAGCTCAGCTAAATGTCACTCGAATGAACATATCCGTCTGTCTGTCCGTCTTCTCTACGTGTCAGAGAAACTTTATAGAAAATTACGGAAATTGCTCCGCCAAAAATGGGAACCCAGATGGAGCAAAATGGTTACCACGGAAACTGTAACTTCGTGCACAGACATGGAAAAAGCTACGTTCTAAACCGATTTCTTAAGGTGAAATGTTACCTATCTATAGGATTCCACATAAATACTACAAGGCTTAAATTTATAATGATAACAAAAATATAAATTCCATAGATACACTTAAATTAGTATATTATGCATATTTTAACTCTACCATGGAATATTATTTTGTGATAACTCAGTAGAAAATAAGTGAATACTTCGCATCCCAAAGAACTACAAGCCTTTTTTCCTCATGTCGCCTGTATTTAATGTGTTTTTATGTTAGATATTCACGTATATAAGCTGCTAACCTCTACATTTCCTTTACAAGTTCATATTTCACTGTTCTTTGTTATTCTAGTAAACACCTGAACAAAAATTAATAAAATCTAATCAAGGACTTTCTGTACATCTTATATGAACTACCCTTTCATCCTCTCATGATTGCCTCTGGCAGAAATATTTTATTATATATTTGGTTTTACAGGCGTGAGCAAATTATTAGACTCAGTAGTGAAACTTTTAACATATACTGTTTATTTTCCATTTATTTAACAGAAATAATATTAAAAAATTTTTCAAGTCATAGTATTCTGTATGCACTCCTTTAGCCTTTATTACCATTTCGGTGCGTTTAGGCATGCTCTCTACAAGGGTGGTGCACTTTTCCTTTATTTTTTCATCTCTGTGCCAAATGCTTATCCGGACCTCGATAAACTGAACTTTAGTTGTTATTTTCAATTTCTTCAGGCTCTTGTTTAACAATACACCACAGATTCTCTATTGGATTTAAATCAGGGCTATTTCCCTGCCATGATGATACTTTTATATTGTTTTCTTTGAGGAACTGGGTTACAGATTTTGCTCACTGTCATGCATGAACACAAAATCACCATTTGGAAACCATTCTTTACTTACTGGAAATAGTCTTGTTTCTAATACACATTTATAGTGCATCTGCTCCATAGATCCCATAACTATGTATAATTTTCCAGGTCCATGGACAAACATGCAGCTCCAGACCATTTTCGATGTTGGATGCTTTACTCTTTGATCGACACACTGAGGGGAAAATGCTTTTTATTTGTCCTCACATATTGGCTGCTCTCTTCACATACTTCAAACAGGGATTCATCTGAAAAAATTACTTGAAACAATAAAAACCTTATTGATATTAAAAAGTTTTAAAATTGCTCCAAAATATATAACAAAACCAGCAATGAGAGAAACAAAATTTAGGCTGTTTATTTCCTTTCCATAAAATTAACATGTGCATATTTTAATTTTATGCTATACACAATTTTCATACTATATACCGTTCTCCCAAATATCACTGGATGCTTCTGCATCTCTTTGTTCCAGTCTAAACGTTTTTTATGCCATTGCATGTGTCAGTTTAGCCTTTTTACGAAGCCTGCGTGCTGGTAAACCTACTCCACATAATCTTCTGCGAACTACTGAGGCTGATATTTCTGTAACGTACTGCTTTAGTTGATTACTGAGGTCAATGCTGGTTGCTCTTCTATTTTGTTTCGCTACCTGTACAAGTTTTCTTTGCATCCTTGCTGATAGCTTTCTTCTCCTCCCGCATTTTCCTTCCCTTTGTGAGGTCAACATCTCACCGAATGTTAAAGCTTGATTAATGCGACCAACAAATTTTTGTGAAATACACAATATCTTAGCTATTTCACGTTGTGAATAAAGAGTTTCCTTCAAAAGACTCTCAAATACAGCTACTTTTCTTGGGGATAAGTCAGCAGCTTCACCCATAACCTCACTTTTGCATCAATGTGAATGATAAGGATAAGATACACAATGTTTCCTGGCTTGAGATTAATTAATAATAAATACTGAGGATATATTAGCCGTAAAACACAATAAAGGCAAATACTAACAATCATCAGTTACTACATTCACCAAATGAAAGCAATATCACCAAACATTTGGATAAACAGACATGAAGAAAATGGCTGCTCTTAATTCAGAGGTACCACCATATTACTATAAGTAAAAGAAAAATCCCCCAGCTATTATTAAGAGAGAAATTTCATTGAATAAGCTTCATATTATAGCAAGGAAAATAATTACGACAAATTGAAATAGGTTACGGCAGTAAATAACTATTATTTTTAATGTTTAACTGAAGCAAAGTAAAAAATTGAATGACTCTTATAATTTGGACACGTCTGTAAGTGGAGTTGCAGTATGGGAATATAGCAGGCTTAAGGGGACAGTTTGCTACCGAAATGGCAAAAAATTCAGTTTATGTTTAAGAAAACTTTTTTTTTTTTTTTTTTTTTTTTTTTTTTTTTTTTTTTTTGCAGAAATGTTGTCTCAAATATATCTAGAATATGTCCATTAAATATTATGTGTCAAATTCAACTGGAAGTTGGTGTATTTCAAATTTATTTAGACCCTTGCAGTGAAAAATGGGTGTGGCAGATGTCAGATTTCAGCAATAACAGCTAGAGTAAATCTGTTTGTGGTTTTTACACCTGAATGAGATATTTATCTTTAAAATATGGATGTTGGCTGCACTTATTGCACAAGTGCTGCTATCTGTTGACAGAAAATTAAATATATAACAAATAAATGATATTGGAAAGATACTCAGATTGAAAAATTCTATGCCATAGCCCGGATTTGAACCACGGATCTTCCCTTGAGCTACTAATGCCAACGTGCCTATATGATATTAAATTCTCCAACTGACTCGGTTTTTCCCGGTAAACCACCAGGAGTTCTCATAAACAAATGAGACAACTACCTTAATGGCGACTTACTATGCTGTAAGTTCTTTAAGGCCCGGGGTTTATAGTTAGCCACTATTAGACCAATTAATGGATCAGTGTGAAAGAACAATTCAATTGCATTAATTGACCTAATAGTAGCTAACTATAAAGCCCGGGTCTTAAGGTACTTACACGTTGTAAGTCGCCATTAAGGTAGTTGTTTCATGTGTATATGAGAACTCCTAGTGGTTTACGGGAAAAACACGAGTCAGTTGGAGAATTTAACAGCATGTCGGCACGTTTGCCATAGTAGCTCAAGGGTTAGAGCGGCAGGACGTAGACCAGAAGATCCGTGGTTCAAATGCGGACTGTGGCATTTAATTTTTCAGTCCGACTCTATCCTTCCATACTTTAGCCTACACACGGCCAGTGTGAAAGAACAATTAATTTCCATTAAATTATATTGTTTTTAAGGTAGCTAAGCTTACATTTGAGTCGTTCAAGTGCTGTAATACATGTATCATTTTAGCAAAGATTATTGGAGAAATGTGTAGTGGGAGAATAGTAAAGAAGAAGAAAGCTAAGCTGTTAGCTGAAACAAGATGGAGACATTCCACAACAGATAAAAGTGAACAATCTTATGCTAATAACTCTACAGCTGAAAGTTTTACACTTGATCCCCTGTGAGAAGATGAAGTTGCAGGGCCAGACTGCCTTCTTGTTGACAGTAATGCTCTGAAGAACTGTTTTCAAGAGTATTGTGTTACTGTGAATGTAGAGATTTCTATGGTTTTTCTGTGAAGATTCTAGTGAAGTGCCAAATGTGTGGTTATGTATTGTATGAAAATTTTTGAAGCAAACGAACAGATATAACCACTGAAAAGAAAAATAAAGGTGCCTTTGATATAAACAAGAAAATGATAACAACATTGTCTAAATGTGCAAGAGGACCTGAAGCTATGGAAATGAGTTTAGGGTTCTCTATGCATATAGTGACTTTTTGGGTTCGTGAAATTAAAATTCTAGTTGCACAAACACGAAATGTTCCTTATTTCCACAGAATTACAGTTGGTACACTTGCTGATTACACAGAATTACGTAGCGCACACAATTACAATCCACCAATTCGTCTGTCACAGGTCCACTCCACACTCACTATTACGCAACACTCATAGCTACGTACCACTCTCTCTAGGGCTTAGTAAGGACTCCTCTGATACACGTACGCAATCTTCCAGTCCGTTGACTAGCACTGCGCTCTTCACGGCTGCTCCCCAAGAACCGAGAACTGATAACTGCCTGAGTCGTGTAATGCGCCGGTTATATAGCCAGATCGCTGCATCTTGAAGCTTCGCGGCTCGGAACATCATCCAGATTGTTGCAGACGTAAGGGGGAGGGGAAAGAGACTTTACAATGGCCCGTGATACTTCCCTAACCATCCCCTCAGTTAGCGCCACAAGATAAATGGGTAGGCGTGGTCTGAATAACTCTTGTCCCCCCTCAGCTGTCAGTTGGTTCTGCCTTCCGATAATTGGTTGACAATATACTAAAGAGTGTAAATATCAAGTAGGCGAAAGCTCCTGGTGTTTCAGTGGAGAAAATGATACCCCTATATAAAATATTATGCTCAAGAGAACTGTTAGAAAGATGTACCAGAGGAAAGACTTAAATGCAAATGAAAGTTTTCATAGTGGAATTTGGAATGTTTACCACAAGGAGGTCTTTGTTTCAGCCAAAAAGGTTGACATGGCTGTGGCAGAAGCAATATCCCTTGTAAATTAAGGGTAGCTTTTGACTGAATTGGCAAAAAAGTCAGAAATTTCTCCTTTTTCCACAAAAATAAGTAAACGTCCTGGTAAGCAGAGTGTTCGACGACACTTAGATATAAAAATCAAAAGGAGAAATAAACAAAAGTGGTAAAAACCATAAAAGAAGATTTGAGCCTGAAAGCAGAGGGAGTGGTTTATGCTGCAGTGGAATTCTAATGGGCGAGTAAATAGCAATAGTTCCAATACATTAAATAGCTTTTTCTCCATACAACAATTTTTGTGATTTGGGAAAAACTTTTTGCAGTAAATATTGATAAATAAATCTGAAATTTTCAGAATATGTAGAATATGACTTTTTAAAGAAAACTGTGCATTAGTTTGTTGATAACATACATACATAAAAGTATATGATTTTTTGTTTGTAATTATTAGTAAATATATTTTTATTCTTTTCTAAGGAGGAAAAAAAATCATATTTACAATAAATCTTAATGTTTTGGAAAAATAATGCGCTGCATACCAAACTTAAGGCTCTAATTTAATTCCAAAGTTCAAAAATTTTACCCTTTATTACTACACAATTCTTTTAAAAAAATGATGAGTAAAATAAGACCTGAAGCTTTCCTGGCGACGAATACACCCACTTTCTTCTCGGGCAACCAGCCAGGTGAAAAGACGATTAGATATCAACATTTCGGGAGTGTGCATCTCTCCCATCATCAGGATATTTATAAAATGCTATAACCCCAAATGAAATACTGGATATAACACAACTATAAACAAAGACAAAACACTATCAAAGTTCACATTACTGAACAAAAGACTGTTTCAGTCAATTAAATGCGTGTGTATAGAAAACTGTGTAAAAGAACCGTAACTACTTTACTTGATTATCAAGCTGTATTGATCTTTGCTTCTTAATTCGACGGATTTCCATTTTTAAGGCCGGATTACAGGAGGAGCTGAACTGAAATCCGTCATCACGATTAAGCGTGCTCCTTTCAGAGGAAATCGCCAAAGCCTACTTAATACTCCGCTCCCAGTAACTGTTGCATGTTGCCAAGATGGTCGTCTCCCGAAATTTGACACTTCCGTCAGCAAGTCAAATACCAAATGAACTGGTCCACTCACATAAAGGATAGCGCCAACAAAGGGCGGCAACGATTAAAGATGTGCGCCCCCATATTTAGGAGTAAACAACTGAAACTCCGCTCGAAGGTTTTCTTGTACTAGTCGTTCATTCTGTCAGTGGTTCTATACGCATGTGTGGCCTGGGCAAACGCATCCAAAACAACCATCAAATACCTACAAGCACTGCAAAACCTCTCCCTCAGGAAAATCCTTTCCGCTCCCATCCGCATCACAAACGTCTCCCTCCATCAAGAAATCCGTATCCCGACCATCCCCGCGGCATTCGAAAAAAGAGCCTCCTCCGTTTGGACGCGCATTCGTGGGCATAAAAACCCTTTAATCCATAACATCGGAAAATTGAGCCAAACACCGCAAACATGAACGGGTGAAAATACTGTAAATAAGGACGGCTCGCCACCCATTGCGCGCCCAAAATTCCCGACCCAAGACCTCACAAACCACCGGCAGGGGCCGCCACTCCTGGGCTGCCCAAGGAACTGAGCGACATGCTGCCGCACAGAAGGACAGCTGAGTGTAAAATAGTGTACAAAGTGAAGTGAAATGTCCGCGAATGAGTGTGTGAGTGCGAGGGACGTACTACGTATGCCCATGAGTGCGTGCGTGAGTAAGTGTGTGTGTGTGTGTGTGTGTGTGTGTGTGTGTGTGTGTGTGTGTTATATGTAAATAAAATCACAAAAAAAACATAAAATTCAAGTAAATACTGGAGCGCCTAAAAGAAAATGAACTAACTAAAGCTGGTCTCAGTGCGCCCATAAAGGGACGCCGTATGGGCTTTAAGTAAAGCCATGACGTCAAAACCAACAAAAACTGAAAACTTTAATATCTTGCAAATGTAGAGCCTGTAAGCCGGGTCCAATGTACCGGAACAAGGTATATCAAATAAAAATAAAAAGCCTAAGCGTAACCGAAAATTGGCACTATGGTCGTTATCAAAACAATGCTCTACCGGTTCAGACTTCTCAGGTTGCATTAACCGAATGCTCCGTTCATGTTCGATTATTCTAGTAGCGATGGTCCTTCCGGTTTGTCCTATATACGGTGTCCCACATTCACAGGGAATGCGGTACACTCCCAGAACTTGGAAGTCCAGTTTGTCATTCACTGGCCTCAACAGATGTTTAACCTTCGGAGGTGGCTTGTGGATGGTCCTGATCTTGTATTTGGTGAGAATTCTGCAGATCCTGCTGGATAGATTGCCGGTAAACGGGATGCAGTCTGTAGCGGTAGGCTTATCTGACGCTTGCTGTATTATAGGATGATGATGGATAATTTTGATATTAAAAACTATTTAATATAGAACAGTGAAACGTATACCAACAGTATATCTTGGCAGGCGTAACTAAATCTAAAAATTTCATGAAAACTGGTTGGTTAATTAGGGAAGAAAATCCATTTCATACCTGTAAGTGCCCTTAAGGCATACTTTTTAACATCTGGTTGCTATGATATTGCTTGGAAACTCAAGCTCTTTCTATGACCAAGAAGAAAAAGCCAAACATACAATATCAAAAACATATCTGTAACTATTTCAAAATGACAATAACAAGGAAGTCTGAAAAATATATACAAATTCGAGATATACGAGGGCTGTTCAATAAAGAATGATCATAATCTTACTACGGCCGCAATTTATCGCACTAAAATTCAAACTTATTTTATTCTGTTATCTTAATGTGAAACAAACAAGCTGTAGTAGTTTCATTGCTGGTACTTCTGGTTCCCGCCGGTGAGAACCAGGCAAGTTCAGACATGTTCAGTATCACCTACCGCTGCAATGGAGGTAACATCCAGTTAAAGTTGATGTTAGAGGAAGATCCGGAATTTTTTTCTAACGTAATCACTGCTGACGAAACTTGGCTATATCATTTTGATCCTGAGAGCAAACAGCAAAGCTCAGTTTGCAAATATCCTTCATCACCAACCCCCAGAAAAGCAAAAGTGCTTGCTTCTGCTGGGAAAGTTATAGTCATCTCATTCTTTGATATTCATGGAATGCTTTTATCAGCATGTTGTACCTGCACACACATCAGTAACTTGGCAATACAACAGGGATGTCCTGAAAATATTGCAACCTCATATCAGGCGCAAAAGACCACATTCCTGTGAAGCAGCCTGGATTCTGCACCACCACGACAATACGCGCCGCATATTGCCAAAGTTTTTTTTTTTTTTTTTTTTTTTTTTTCCTTTTTCCTTTAACTGCTATTGTCATATTTTTTTCTTTTCCTTATTTAACAGTTTTTATTGTTTTCGCTTAATTACCTATCTGTTTTCTGTAGTTTCACTCACATACACTATACACATAAACACCCATGCCCAGGGCGGGACTCGAACCCGCGACCCTCTACGCGGTGGAACACTAGAGAGATACACTCTAAAGACCATGGCTACGAGGGCCGGCCTCGGCGGCCGTTCTCCTTGGGAACATACTGAAGGTGTTAACTCGTTATCTTTGGTTTTAAATCATTAGATCACGCACACATTCACACTCTCATTCATACTTCCACACTCTGGGGAAGATGGGGAAATATCTTGGTCGGAGAAAAATTCCCAACCCCAGGACCGCTAGCACGGCAGGCAGGTGCTCCATTGACTGGGCTAAGGGGCCAGCCAATTTCCAATTTCTCCGTATAGTCTGGATTTAGCCCCATGTGACTTTTTTCTCTTCCCTAAACTGAGGCCGCGCTGTGGCTCAGTGGTTAGACCGCTTGGCTCTTACGAAGGCGTCCCGGGTTCGATCCAAGGCGACCGCAAAGTGACATTTGTGGTGGACAACATGGCGCTGGGGCGGGTTTTCTCCGGGACCTCCGGTTACCCCCGCCATCTCATTCCACCGGTGCACCATCTTCAACACATGTACCATCAGTGTCACCACCTGCGGTGCCATATATAGTAAAAGCAAGCGTTAAACACTACACACATTTCATTTCTTCCCTAACCTGAAGAAACGCCTTCGTGGGAGCCATTATCTGTCATCAGAAGCAGTGGTGAAGGCTGCGGAGGCGATTTTGAAGGATCTCTCAACCAATAGTTTCCAGCATATCTTTGAAGACTGGCAGAAATACCGGCGACAAGTGCATCAGATGCAGGGGAGATTTTGAGAAGGAGCATCAAAATTGAGGATGAGTAAAGGTACGTTGTCACAAAAAAAGACCATTCTTTATTGACAACCCTCGTAATTCTACGAACCCACAAAGGCAAAGTATTAGAATGATGTGAATGGTTACTAGTTTTAACTTAAAATTGATCATTATAATATTTAAATTGAATTGTTTCCATAGCTATGACTAATATTCAATACTGATTTACATTACAAGGTGAAAATAGTTCCAGTGAATCAGGACAAAGTTAGTGATTATCAGACTGTGGTTAACGTTGTGACCAAATGAAGCGATCGGCTTTTGATGTGGTCAGAAGAGAACCCCAGCCTATATCATTTCAAATTTATGTATCGCATTATTAAATCAATACATACAAACAGAAAGATAATGGCGAACCATGGCTCCACAATTACTGGAGTGGCCCGGCAAGCCCTGGAAATGAAGTGTTTGCGAGTCGGCGGACCTGTTCAAGTGCCGATATGTCTGCAAGATGTTTACAGCCTCTGAGGAAAACATTTATTGATAGTCGATTTTCCGATAAGGTCGACCGGGGCCATATCGCGAACCTCTCTCGCCCAGCAACAATTCTCAAATCCACAGAAATCGATGTCACATTAAAGTTGGGTTGGCCACAGAGTATATACTCACAACAATATTTCAGGGGCTGTCAGTGTCAACAATGGAACAAGACACCTTGACACATATCGCCGCAGAGAGGCGCCTCTCTAATCAAAATGAAACGAAAGTTATACAAAGAGCGCAACCAGGCAGCTGTGTTCCTTTACAAAGTTTTAGAAAATGTTGAAGATATGTCACCATTCGCGATGCTGGAGTTGACTGCATCACTCACTTGCTCAATTAAGTATATTCTCCTAGGATTGAGGTAGTAGTTGCTGCCTGTCATGTTGGTTTATAACTGTAGCTTATTTAGAGCGAGCTTTTGTCTAGAAAGTATTCGGAATTATTAAAATATTCTTAGGGCCCGTATTTCGATCTCCGGTTACTAGCAGAAGTTTGTTACCTTTCAGTTATCAGTAACCATTGGTTAGGTTCAGTTCCTGGATTTTTTTTTTTTTTATTTATCCAGATTTTTGATATCTATTTTACACAGTGGTATTTTAGGGTTAGAGTTGATGCATAAAAATACACAATTTTAACAAAAAATATTTTAAATACTAGAAGGAAGAAAATATGTTATAATCTGATGCATATTAATTTAAACTATATCAGACGTTTAAACACTGAGTTTATAAACATCATGAAGTACTTATACTGTTGTGGCTTCATTAGCAAAGATGTGAGCGCAGCAGAAAATTGAGTTCCTAGAGAGTCTAGCTTGAATATTAATTCTTATCTTTCTCTCCAGAAAATAGGACAACAGAAAAGGAGATGAACCACAGTTTGAAGTTCTTCACCACACATGCACTCGGGGTTGGATGTTAAGTGAAAGCGTGATAAGTATTCACCAGATTTACCATGTCCACTTAAAAATTGTGACAAAACAAAATTTGGTACAAGAGTTTCACATTTTCCTCTGTCATATACACAAGGGAAAAATAATGCTTTTGTTAAACTTCCATTTGAAGTTGTTAGCCATTGTTGGTTCCATTCTTCAAGAATATGTTGATGTATTATTCTCCTTAAAGTAGAAATAGGACATAAAGGGTATGTCACAGGAAGATTGGATTCTGCAGCCTTCTTAGCCAAGCAATCAGCTCTCTCTTTACCTAAAATTCCACTGTGTCCTTTAAGCCATCCCATGCAAATATGTCCTGGATGGTTTTGAAGCAAGGTTCTGATTTCATTTCAGTTTCTCGTATTGAGAACTCGATTTACCTGTAGGTTTGTTACCCTGTGCATTATGGTGGAATGTGAACGGTTGGCAATATTTTGCACTGGGATTTTACCTTGTTTGCAACGCTATCTTGTGTTTAGAGTGTGAATTAGCGGGAAAACCAAACACATGTAATAGCATCAGGTGTCTAGTTTTAACTTTTTATTAGCTGTTCTCTGTATATTTTTGTGATATTTTCATTAATAGTTCATTCGTAATAAGGTCTAGCATAGTTCGTTTACAGTTTGATTTTTCCATAGCGTTAAGTTAGTGTTACAGGTTATATAGGTTACGTTAGGTTAGTGTTATTATAGATTAGGTGAGATATATGGAGAATATATGGAATGCTTTGTTAATTTAGGAAAACCAAGAGATTTCCAGTCAAACCTTTTTTTAAAATAAGTCCACATAACTGTTATTAATTCTGATAACAGCATTGCACAAATATAATTTGACTAAAGTCATTTGGTTAGTAGTTTATCCTCATGAATAAATCACCTCTTCTTACATAAATTATCATTTCACAGAGGTATATGCAATAAGGGAAAGTCCACAAATTATAAGTCATCCATGAATAAAAGCAAGGTTATAAAATATGCATTCTGGAACCAGTAACTTCGTACCTGATTTTTTTAAACATAGTATATTTGGCTGGTTATGAAGCAATAACTACGGTTTTCTTTTAAGGAAACAGGTTGTAGCAAACTTATATTTCTTCTTGGCACTTCATAATCAAACACCACATTTCAGTCACAGCGTTGTGCCGTTGATTGAAAAACGCACATGAACAAATAAATGGCTTCATTTAAATACCCCAGGATACAAGATTAGCAGGTTTTAACATTTCTTTACGTCTGCAATTCGCAGAAAATATATTTATGTACTGCATTTGCACAATCTATAGTAGATACGGCAAGAATCATAAGTAATACTTCAACTTGCATTGAGACAGCGCAGACCCTGCATAACACTCAATATAATTAGCAAATGGTATTCATTAAGGCACATTGTAGGACAAAAACATTACAGTATTGTGCATGTAATTAGCTACATTACATGTGTGAACAGCGTTTGCAATAACGGTTTGGACATAACCTAAAAAATTTGTTTTCTTCACTGTTTGCATTATAGTTTGTTTCTTTCCTCTGGTAATGCTTTAACGAAACGCAAATTAAACATTGCACGCACTATTAGCAAATTCGAATGTTTACTACTTCAGCATGTTTATGAACATATAGTATTGTGTGTATTTTCCGGTATAGGTTTAACATGACTTATTTATTGCATGTATGTTCGTTAAAACATGTTGCAGTATGGTCGCATAAAATATTGTATTGCTTGCAACAAGTCACTGACACCATGGGACACTAAAATTATCATTCCATAACCTATTACGTCAGGTTACCTAATACTCATGTGGCGTATTTTATTTCACTTTCAACTTGTCACAAATATATGTGTGAAATTATCTTTCCGCATTCTAACTCGTTTAGCTGTTCTCCTATTAAATAAATGCTGTTTCAAAAGGGGCCGTCATGCCCCCGCTATTTTACATGCTCTTTACCAAGGACTTCCCCGTGGACGCCAGATGCAAAGTGGCCATGTACGTTGATACTGCAATAGGCAACCACCATAAAAATCCTCGTTTCGGACTATTAGAGATGCAGCCGTATATTGACCGCTTCCTTTCAAGACTCCATGACTGGAAAATTAAAATTAATGCAAATAAATGCCAGCTTATCCATTTTTGAAAGCGGCACCCTTTGGCTATGGACCTAACGGTCGGTGGTCAAGTATTGCACTACCGTCAGCAAGTCAGATACCTCGGCGTAGCTTTGACACACACAATGAACTGGTCCACCCACATAAAAGATAGCGTCAACAAAGGGCGGCAGCGATTAAAGATGTGCGCCCCCATATTTAGGAATAAACAACTGAAACTCCACTCGAAGGTTATCTCGTACAAGTCGTTCATTCTTTCAGTGGTTCTATACGCATGTGTGGCCTGGGCAAATGCATCCAAAACAACCATTAAATACCTTCAAACCAGCCGGTCTGATGACATGATCCAGCGAGTGGGGAACGATGTTTTGGAGGATCGTCCATTGAGCATCTTCAGATCTTCATGCAGGTTTGTGTGCATAGATCCCACCGAAATGCCAATTCTGGAGGCGATGTTTGCAACCGCCTTTGTTTGTTGTCACTCATTGTTCTGCAATCATTGAATTGTCGCAGGCAGGAAAGTATGTTAGAGACATCTATGGTACCATTAGCACATGCGTCACTTAACTGGCGATGTATTTCAAATAGGTGTCAAACAACGAAAATAGAGAACTGTCGCGGTAACAGGCATTAAAGTCGGCGCAGATAGATAACAGACGGTGGATAGTGTTTCACGGTAATAAAGAGCTTGCATAAGCAGTTAACAATAGCGCGGCTAGTGTTCACAAAGTGTCGACAAATAAAGATAGCTAAGATAAAGGACTTGCCGGCACAGAGAGGGTTTCACGTTTGGAAGGTTCTAGTGATAGTGATTGCCAGATAAATGCTGGTTTCCTGTTTGTACTCGAAAACTCACGAATTTATGAATGAGATATATAAGCGATTGTGACACGCCGGCGGACAGTTGTAAAACAAGAGTTGTGGGTAAACAGTAAACAGCTGTGAGCAAATGAGTAACCAGAGCTGATTATTACTGTCATCGACCTTGGCAGATGGTGCATATGTGATGTAATGTTGTTACGTGAGAATTGAACAGTGTATTTCGACGGAAATAAACAACATTTAGAATTTCGGCATAATGTAGTTTTAATTCCACGAACTCAGAATGATTACACGTTTTCTTGCAAGGTAAACGCAGCCATTTTAATCTGAAACACAGTCCTCACTCTCATCGCTGCCACTAGAATTCTATGCACGTATAGTGCTGCCATTTCCCTCACGCGTTCAAAGACAGTTCACTTGTATTTAAAAGATCTATACTAGGGGTTACCATGTGGTTCCAGTCTTGAAAAAAATAGATGTTATAACTTTAATGCACCTCATATCTGGAACATAAAGAAACCTTGAGAAAATGTTCAAAGTGAATTTTATAAATATGTTTTTACGTAACTTTTTCAAACTATATATTATTGGAATACATTTATGTATATATTAGTTTGGATACAGGGAAGATATATATGGAACGTAAGCCCAAACATTTTATTTGGTGTTCACAGCATCTTTAGATATTTTACAATCTATAAGCCATTAAATAACTTCTTGTTTAACTGCAAAGTGGGAGGTATGAATTGTTCACTTCAAAGAAGAAGGAAATCTAAAGAAAGCTCTACCTCATTGCATAATCTGGCAATTTCACGTCTAAGCATATTCTCCAGACTTCTTGTGTAGCTAAGCCCTTCTTTAGGAAAGGAAGAAACCCTAATCAGCATGTGAAAGATCTGGGAGTATGGTGGAAACCCTGGACGCCCATTTACGGGGAAGGCTAAACGAACCATCAGCTGCACTCCCAAACCTTTGTTGTTTCAGAAACCTGTAATACACACTATCGCATCAGCCTAGAGCTTTCTGTGGAGAATTTTCTTAAAACTGTGCATGCTGTAACCGTGGAAAATCAAGTACTCGAATACTAAACTCAGTAGTTATAGGAAGTTTAGATTTCAAGCTGTGCTGTTCAGAGAAATGTGCAAACACAAGCAGATACATGGATACAGGGGTTCCAATTATTTTCAGGTATTCCAAATTTTATATAGGATACTACATCGATGTGGAATTTTTAGGTTAAACACGAATTACATGTAGATAGAGTCAACATGAAAAATTCAGTGCCATGTCCGGAATTTGAACCACGGATCTCCTGGTCTCCTTCCAGTCGCTTTTCCCCTTTGAGCTACCATGGTCAACGTGCATTCCTGACATTAAATTCTCCAGTTGACTCATATATTTCCCCGGTAGACCACTAGGGGCTCTCGTATCCGAGATACCCCGTTTGTGGCGGCTTACTATCGTAAGTACTTAAGTCCCAGGCTTCATCATTTAACTCTTATTATTTTAGTTAATTGATGGAAATTAATCATTTCTCCACACTAGCTGTATATAGGCTAAGATTTTGGATAGAGTCAACATGAAAAATTCAATGCTATAGCCGGGGTCTGAACCGCGGATCACCTGGTTTCCGTCCAGTCGCTCTTAACCTTTGAGCTATAAAGGCCAACGTGCCTTCCTGACAATAAATTCTCCAGTTGACTCATATATTTTCCCGGTAGAGCACTAGAGGCTCTCGCATCTAGATAAACAGTTTGTGGCGACCTACTATTGTAAGTACTTAAGTCCCAGGCTTCATCATTTAACTCTTATTATTTTAGTTAATTCATGGAAATTAATCATTTATCCACACTAGCCATATATAGGCTAAGGTTTTTGAAGGAGTCAACATGAATAATTCTATACCATGGCCGGGAAGTAGTAAAGTGTTGGATCCGGCGGTTTGACCTTGAAGTTCCGGCGGTTTGACCTTGAATGACCTTTGAGGTCATGCAATATGACCTAGAAAAATTTGACCTTGAAGGTCCGACAATTTGACCTTGAAGGTCATGCCATTTGACCTTGAAGGTTATGGTGCACCCTCTGGACTGGTTGCCTCCTCCGACGCACTCCCCCCCCGTGCACCCTCTTGAATTTTTGCATCCCCCGCACGCCCAACCTGGACTTCCTGCATCCCCTGAGCAACCCCTAACTACCGCGCGCAACTTGACGCACTTGACTCTCTGCATGTGCCACCCACCCCAGGTGCAACCGCGCGAACCCTCTTGACGCATTCCTTGACGCACTCCCGCGCACCCTCTTGACAACCAGCATTCCCCGACGCACGGCACTTCCCTTCCCCGAGCACCCTCTGGACCCTCCGTTGACGAACTGATTTACGCGTGCGTGCACGCGTTCGCGTTCGCGTACATGGCGCGGCACCCCGGGAGATTGACCTTGGGTCTGTGGTGATCTTTTTTTAATTTTTATTAAGAATACATTGGAATAAAGGTCACGTGACTTTAGGAGAGGGAATGGAGACTGCGGCTAAGGATTAAAAGGAAGAAATGCAGGTGAGTTTATTATTGAAACGGAGGCAGGAAGTGACGTGTAAGGCTTTGATTGGTTAAAATAAGAATGTTTTTGATTGGCCCATGCAGAGCCCGATTTCGAGCAATGGGGAAAAGGGGTTATCTTTTTTTATTTATATTAAGAACTGGAACGTCCGGTATTGTAGAAGAAAGCAAATTGCTTGTGTGTGCATTCCATCCTTTTAAAAAAAGAGTCAGACTTCCGGGTTACAGAAAAAATGCAACATTGCACAAATGTCCTGCTGCAGGTACGTGGATAGCGCGCGCACGCGTGCAAGAAACAGCTGATTAACAATAGAAGTTTATCAGAATGAATATTTTTGAAACAATATGTGTTGCGCACCTTTAATGCGCGCTGACTTCCTCCCCACCTCTTTTTATACCGGAAGTTACGTAACTAAAACACCCACGTCTATTTTCCTGTTACCGTGAGAACTGCTTTTTAGGCAGTTTTTTCAGTAATTTTCTCAGAAAACACGATGCTCCGCATTTTACTGCCGGAAGTGACGTGTAAAGTTTCGATTGGTTAAAATAAGAATGTCTCTGATTGGCCGAGAGGGGTAAAGGCAGATTTGTGAGAAAACAAATTGCTTGTGTGTGCATTACATTCTTTTTAAAAGAGCATACAGCGGAAATATATAATAACATTTTGCTGCATTAACATGAATTAGACTAATAATATGTTTAAAGTACGTGGTGCGTTAGTGATGAGAGTGTGAAAAGTAGACATTTCCCTATATTGTATTTGAATACAGTCCAGCAATGTGTGTTGTGTTGGCTTTTACCTTGCACGTCCGCTGCTCTAGAGAAAAACAAAACTGCTTGTGTGTGTGTGTGTGTGTGTGTGTGTGTGTGTGTGTGTGTGTGTGTGTGTGTGTGTGTGTGTGTGTGTGTGTGTGTGCCATTTAAAGCAGTAACACTTACGGGTTACAGAAAAAATGCAAGACTGCAAAAGTGTGTCCTGCAGCAGGAGCGTGGATATCTGAGCGTGCAGTTTGTACTTTGGTCTGTTTTGAACGGCTATAGCCGGATTCACTTTGCCTTTAAGAGAACGATTGGAAATTTCAGACAAATAACAAGGAATATCTCGGAAGGGTTAACTGTAGGAAAAAGTTATATAAATTACTGTCACATGAATTTTTCAACTGAGTTTTCTAATGAGTGAATTTCGCATCTTCTAATTCAAACATTTACATGAATTTCTCATCTAAGACATTCAATTTACACTTTTGCATGAATGACGCTGCTTTTTTTGTCCTAATTAGCACTCTCAGAAGAATTTCCCACCTCACATTTCGGACACTCCGCGGCACGTGGAGGTGATTTTGCTTACTCAACTTTCTGTGAGCTGATGTCGTAGCAGATCTAACGATAGCAGAACTTGCTTATTCTGTAAAACAAATCACTGCAAAACAATATAAAATAAAACTTTATTCCCCTGCCGATTGGATAATTTGAACCTGCTATGAGGCACGTGTGGGGTGTTTCGGCTTACACAACTTCCTGCGCGGTGATGACGCCGCGGAATTACCGATAGATGATTCTGCTGATTTTGCAAAACCTAAGCCGCTGCAAAATATATGTAGAAAGTTTATTCCTCTGCTGATTGGATCATGCGACTATGCAGTCCTAATGCTATTTAGGCACGCATGGGTGTTTTTGCTTACACAACCTCCTGCACGGGAGATGATATTGCAGAATTAACGATAGAAGATATTGCTTATTCTAGAAAACAAAAAACCATTGCAAAACTATATATCAAGAAAATTTATACCTCTGCTGATTGGATAGTTTGCCTTTGCATTTTCCGACGGTCCCAAACACGCGTGGGGGGTTTCGGTTACGTAACTTTGAGTATAAAAGGGGGTAGCGGAAGACAGCGCGCATGGTATTTCAAGTTAGGACAGATGGAGCAGGAAGACTTATCCAAATATTTCGTCAATGAGTACGATGTACCTATTCCCGATGATGTGCTACCCAAACACGAGGAGGAAGAAGAGAACGCATCTGGAAATTTCGATGGTGACGTGAAATCCATACCCGAGGAGGAGGAAGACTTATCCAAATATTTCGTGAATGAGTACGATATTCCTATTCCAGATGATGTGGTACCCAAATCCGAGGAGAAGAAGAATGCATCTAGAAAGTTCGGGGGTGATGTGGAATTTAAACCCGAGGAGGAGGAGGAGGGGAGAGAGGAGGGTGAGGTAGGAGATGATGAGGTAAGAGAGGAACTGCAATTTGATATTATAGAACATAGGCAAAGAACGATGAAAAAAATGTATTCTGGATACTCGGAAACCGATATAGTGGTGCGCTCTATACCTGACGGTGTAGATCCAAGGGAGTGGGTTCATGGTATGTTTCGGCAATTTTTACAATTTGTTAACGATAACCTGCTACAAAAATCGCCAGGGTGGTTGGGAATATCCATAACGGATGGGCAACATCCCGATAGACCATTTAACATGAGCGTTCGAAAATTTGACCAGGTAGACCCGGATGTCATTTTGCGCTCTATTGAGCGAGTTATGCAAAGTAACAAGGACTTTTTAATGAAGGGGCCTCTTAAAATAAACTGTGTGTGGACGAAGGAAGTCCGGGGTTCGTGCTTTAAAATGTGTGATCAATGCAAAACGAATAAAGGAATAATAGAAATACGAAACGCAGACAGAATGTGTTTGGCTAGAGCAATAGCCGTTTGCAAAGCTAAGATAGACCACGATGAAGCTTACAATAGTATTAAAAGGTGGGAGTATATACAGCTAGATAGAGCAAAAGCTTTATGCCGGTCTATAGGGAAGGGAGATGAAATATGTTCCTTGGAAGATGTGAAATCTTTCGAAGGCATCTTACCCGGGTATTGCATTACAGTGTTTGGAGATCATACCGGAAAAAATGTTTTGTATAAACCAAATACGCTTACCGATAAATGTATTGATATCATGTACCACGAAGGTCATTTTAATGCCATTGTTCAATTGCACAAAGCTTTCAAATGTCGTTGGTACTGCAGATACTGCAGTGTTCCATGTAAGGTCGAACAGGAAAGGCACAAGTGCGATAAACAATGTACTAAACGTCACCTTGACTACCATCCCAATATTGAAACCTACGTGCCCTGCGATGTTTGTAACCGGCAGTTTAATGGGCGGCAGTGCTTCGAAAACCATTTGAAGAAAGGAACCGTTTATTTTAAGCAGTTGTCCGTATGTGATGTTGAAAAAGTATGTTTAAAGTGCGATAAACTGTACAGTACAAGAAACAGAAAAACGCAGCACCAGTGCGGAGAGATATATTGTACGAACTGTAAGAAACACGTAGAGGGGAATCATCTATGCTACATTCAACCGTATAAGGCCTCTTTATCCAAGAAACCATTTATATTCATGTTTATCGACTTTGAATGTATACAGGATGCCGAGTATGCAGAAAATCCTGAAGTGCGGGTGCATGAGCCCAATTTGTGTGTCTTGTATCAGGCATGTTCAAAGTGTATTAACGAAAATGAAAACACTGTCTATTGTACGCAATGTGGCGTGAAGGAGTGGGTGTACAATAAGGACACGGTGAAGCAAATTTTAGAGCATGTTACGCAAGCTAGGTTTAAATCATGGGATGTAGTCGTTTTGGCCCACAATTTACGATCCTACGATGGCCAGTTTATTTTGAAACATATGGTGAGCACTTTGAAATGGGCACCCGAACTGATCATGAATGGTAACAGAATATATCGAATAAGATACTTAAACGTAACGTTTCTCGATACTCTAAATTTTATACCTATGGCGCTTTCGCGGTTCTCCAAAACATTTCAGCTTCAGCAGTGCAAGGGTTACTTTCCATATCTGTTCAACTCTAGGGAAAATCAAAGATATGTAGGACCAATTCCAGATCAAAAATTTTATTCGCCCGAAAACATGTTCGAAGCCGAACGTAAAGCTTTCGAGGAGTGGCACTCAAACATGGTAACCGATGGATACGTGTTTCGCATGCAAGAAGAAATAGTAAATTATTGCAAGTCGGATGTTCGTCTGTTATTTTTGGGGGCAACAAAATTTCGAAAGGAATTCATTGCCGAAACTGGTATCGATCCTTTCAGAGAATGTGTTACCATAGCCAATGCCTGCATGAATGTGTACAGGAAAAGGTTTATGCCCATTAACAAAATTCCAATGATTCCGCAAGGAGGGTATCGCTTAGGCGATACTCAATCTCGAATGGCTTGTATATGGTTGGCGTGGTTGGAGCAGAAAAACTGCATTATTATTCAATATGCCTACAGGGGCAGAGAAATAAAAGTTTTGGGACACAAGGTAGATGGCTACAGAGCCGATGGATCTGTGTATTTCTTTCATGGTTGCTTCTTTCATGGGTGTGCAAAGTGATTTCCTAATCGCCATTCTAAAATATATGCTACGGGCGATGAAACCCATGCCTCTAGGTTTGAGAGCACCGAAAGGGTGACCAACAAACTAAGAAATGCGGGGTATACGGTGACGGAGATGTGGGAGTGCGAATTTAGAGCCATGATTCGGGAGGACGAAGATTTGGCAGCTCACGTCAACCGTTTTGGCAAAGTTTTCCCCGAACCTCTCCATCCCAGGGATGTGTTCTTTGGAGGGCGCACCAACTGCACCAAAGTGTATCGGGAAGTGAGAGAGAATGAAAAAATGTTTTATTACGACGTATGTAGCTTGTACCCTTATGTGAATAAGACGAAACCCTATCCGGTGGGACATCCGAAAATTTACGTGGATAATTTTCCAAATATGGATGACATTTAAGGAGGTTTGATAAAGTGTTCGGTACTACCTCCTCAAAACTTATATCACCCTGTGCTACCCTCAAGAATTGGTGGAAAGCTCATGTTCCCCCTATGCCGCACGTGTGCAGAGGAAGAATGTCAAACCGAGTGTGAACACTCGGACGAAGAGAGGAGTTTATCCGGCACGTGGGTGATTGACGAAATAAAGGTTGCTTTGACGAAGGGGTACCGAATATTGTCCATAGACGAAATTTGGGTGTATGAGATGATTAGATATAATCCTAATTCTGGACAGCAAGGTCTCTTTGAGAAGTATGTCGTGCAATTCCTCAAGCTCAAAATCGAAGCCTCCGGCTGGCCCGCTAACTGCACCACGGAAACACAAAAACATACATACATTGAAAACTTTTTAAAGAGAGAAGGTGTCCAACTGGACAAGAACAGAATTGAATACAATCCTGGAAAACGAGAGCTAGCCAAATTGATGCTAAATTCCTTTTGGGGTAAATATGGACAGAGAGATAACCTCCAGACTTGCGAGTTGATCAAGAAATCCTCCCGCTTGCTGGAACTCTTAAACGATGCGACGTTGGAGGTGCAATCCTATATGCCTGCAACGGACGATATGATGTACGTGACGTGGAAGTATAACGACATCGTCGGAAAGATCAACCCCACGTCCAATGTCGTCATTGCAGCCTACACTACAGCGCATGCCCGTTTGGTGTTGTATTCTTATTTGGACCGTTTGGGTCAGCGCGTGTGTTACTTTGACACCGATTCAGTTATCGCCACTTATACACCGGGAGATTGGATCCCTCCAACTGGGGCATATTTGGGCGACATGACTGATGAACTTGAAAAGTTTGAACCAGGGGCATACATAACGAAATTTTGTTCTTGCGGACCCAAAAGTTACTGTTTTGAAGTGTGGTGTCCAAACGAACGAAAAAAGCATGTTGTGTGCAAAATTAAAGGAATAACCTTAAATTCGGGAAATTTGAGAACTGTCAATGCCGACGTTATGGAAGATATAGTTCTAAACGAACCCTCAAAATCTGTCATATTGCACGGAAAGCGAATTGCTCGAAGAAAACTATGGACCGTAACTACCGAACCCTATACGAAAACATTTCGCATGGTAGTGAACAAGCGCGTACTTCAGGACAATTATGACTCATACCCATATGGGTACAAAAGGTTTCGAACCGAAGAAGGATAACCATGGTTGCTAAAAGAGCATGGAAGAACCTTGGGAAATGCTGGTCCAGGCCTACCTTCCGACCACGGTGATGGGTGAGGTGCAGACCCAAGGTCAATCTCACGGGGCGACACGCCGTGTACGCGAACGCGTGCGCGCGCGCGCAGGTGTACGCGTGCGGGTTAACAAGTCTGCTACGTCGCCCCGCTTCCCACAAGCTAGACAAGTGCGGCAAACGTGCATACGTCTTACGGTTCGACTGGGTGTGTCAACAAGCGAGTACTTCAGGACAATTATGACCCTTACCCGTATGGGTATAAAAGGGTTCGAGCCGAAGAAGGGCAGTCATTGTTGCTAGAAGAGAGGAGGTGAACATCCTTTGTCCTAAAAATGAAATTCGACTTTAACAAAATATCTCAAGTATTAGAGGAAGACGATGTTTCCATGTAATACAAACGAGCTTTAAAATAAGGAAAGCATGTCGTCCGTTGGAAGAAGAAGATGGTGCTGCCATGTTTAAGCCCAAAGTGATTAAAACTTCTAGAGCATTGGAAAGAGAATAAAAGTGCTCAGATGAGCTTCAAAAACATGAAACGCCAATTAGATCCCAGGCTCACTTGTCCAGAACCATCGAGAGGAAGGAAATGCACAAAAAAACCAATCGTAACGGGGCATGTTTTGATTCCTGAACCATACATGAAACCCATCAATTGGCACGCCCTTCTTCGTGCCCTGCCACTCGATGGTCCACAAATGTACAAACGGGTCACTTCGGAGAAAACCAGCCCATATAGAAGAAGGAAGGCAAAAACGAAAGAGATGCATGCTTCGGGCGAAAGAATGAAACCGATGAATTGGCATGCTCTTCTACCGCACAAACGGGATTCTAGAACTGAAATGTTAGACCATCCAAATTCTCTTGCTGCGGAACCCGAGTATCCAAAAACGGATAAGACATCGGCTCTCAAAATTCCTAAAGCTAAAAACATAATCTTCCCCAGTATGATTCCTCAGCAGGAAGATGTTTTAAACGGAAGCGAGCAAATTATTCTAGGCTCGGGCACGAAATTTAAGTGCGCCAACCCGGAACATGTTGTGGAGGATCCTTCCCAAAGAGAAGTCATTTTAGACTCGGGCAAAAATGTTGAGCACATGAGGTCAGAGGACATCCACTGTATACCAAAATTTACCTTTCCGAGTACCATGCAGGTTGCTGGACCATCCCGATCGGGCAAGTCCACCTTTGTGAAACGCCTAATTGCGAATTCCGAGCAAATGCATGACAAACCCATAGGAAGAGTCGTTTGGTGCCACCCTCCCCAATATCCTCCAGACCTAAGAAACACTTTCGATCATTGCTCGTTTAATGTATACACTCATGCAGGAATTCCACCCCTAGATTCCATAAAGCCGGGATACCTCGTGGTGGTGGATGACTTAATGCTAGAGGCTGACTCTACCGAAGTGTCCAATTTTTTCACTAAAGTTTCTCATCATCGTAACTTTGGCATCATTTACATTCTACAGAATATATTCCCTAAAGGAAAACACTTTCGCACCATTTCCCTTAATGCCAATTACATCGTAGTGTTTAAGAACAACAGGGATAAGATGCAAATTGAAAGATTGTTTCAGCAAATGGAACCTCGAAATTCAAAGTTTTCATTGGAGGCTTTCCAAAAAGCAACGGAAAAGCCTCTCGGATATCTGATTCTAGACTGCTCTCAATACACTCCGGATAAATATCGATATCGAACGGGCATTCTTCCCGAGGAAACGCCTTCATTCTTCGTTTCGGTATAAATACCCTTGGTAGGAAATTTTTTTGGTTCATTATGAAGGCTAAGATACGCAAGCTCACTTCTCCTCTCATTGCGAACGAGTGTGAAAATCTGGTGGCTCTGACCAAGGCGAAACTTAAACTTAGAAAAAAGCTTCTGAAGCACGCTAAACCTGAAACAATTAAGGCTATTTCGGAATGTATTCACAACGTTTGTAACGGAAATGTACGCATATCTCCCTCTAGTAAGAGCCGTTTAAAAAGGCACAAAACGTGCTGGAGACGATTAGTTGATAAGATGATCCCGCTGCAAAGGAAGCGAAATATTCTCGTGCAAAAAGGTGGATTTTTACCGGCTTTTCTTCTACCAGTGCTGGGTTCGATAGCAAGTGCTTTAGTTTCTAAGTTTGCGTAAAACATGAAGCATGCTAAGCAGATTGTGATGGTTCGATCCGAACCAAAGAGCGCTAAACACCTTCATGTAATTGATAAGGCCATTTCTGATATTTCTAACGATATTTCCCACATCATGGATGCCAAAATGGCGCCTGAAAACAAATGGAATATTCTGAAATATAAGCTGGCTCATTACTACGATATGGTTTCTAAATTGAGACGTCCCGAGAACGATGGCGAAGAAGAAGCGCTTTCTTTGAAGACCGAACAGCCACAGCAGCTAACACAAATCGAAATGGGGACCTCCAAAGAGAAAAAAATTAAAAAGGCTCGCACCATGACCCACATTTCCAGTCGTTACGGATTACGACCTCGAGCAGGCCTGGAATGGGAGACGCTACCCTAGAACGGATTTACAACCAAATTGATCACTATGCGGGCTTGGGCGCGGCCGACAAACTGCGCAAAGCTACCGGTCTTTCCAAATCTAGAATCGAAAGGTTTCTTCGAACCAAAGAGAGTTACTCGCTTCATAAACCGGTCAGAAAACGTTATCCCACTAAACATTATGACATCACAAATATAGATGACCTTTGGGAGGCCGATCTGAACGTCTTGGATTCCATCAAGGCGCACAACGCTCCATATAGGTACATTTTAATGGTTATCGACGTTTTCTCTAAATATGCTTGGGCCCGTCCTTTGGTAACTAAAACGGGAGAGGAACTGGTAAAAGCTTTCAGTCACATTTTCACCCAGAACCGAAGAATTCCCAAAGTATTGCGAACGGATAAGGGAACAGAATTTAAGAACCGAACCTTTCAGCAATTTCTCAGAAAGCACAATGTTTCACATTTCACCACCAACAATAAGGTTAAAGCTGCCGTAGTGGAAAGATTCAACAGAACCCTAAAGACCAAGATGTGGAGATATTTCACTCACAAAAACACGTATAAGTATGTGGACGTTTTGCAAAAGCTGGTCCGGTCATACAACAGTTCGTACCATCGCTCCATTAAAATGGCTCCACAAGACGTTTCGGAAGATAACATTCTTCAGGTATATCGTAACCTTTATAAACCTTTGCCCATGACCACTCAAAGATTTAATGTGGGGGATTACGTTCGCATTTCCAAAGAGAAAATGACCTTCGACAAGGGATACGAACAAAATTGGACCGATGAAATGTTTCAAGTTTCCAGAGTTTCAAGTTCCCATCGTTTACAAAATTTGCGATTTGGCTGGAGAACCTATCGAGGGATACTTTTACGCCCAAGAACTTCAACGCGTAAGCCGTCCCCTATCTTACAAGGTCGATAAAGTTCTTCGATCCAGGGGTCAAGGTGCCAGAAAGGAAGTTTTTGTCAAATGGAAAGGTTATCCTGAGAAATTCAACTCGTGGGTAAAAGCTACCGATATATCGCTAATATGATTCGCAAGAGCTCCTTCTCCATCACGCTTACCACCAATGCGTCCATGGATCGCTTTTCCGACAACACCATCTCGCGCTTCTCCAATTACTTTCCCGAAAGATTGGTGCTGGAGGGTGAGTGGGAGGTGGCCCTTACTAAACTGAGATATCCCCCTCGGTTTTATAATTTAAGTTCCAACCACACACTTAGTGGCACTCACAAGACCTACTATGGAGACGGGTTGCACCCCACGTATGCCCCGTTTACCGTGAAGCTTCAAAACGTCATAGAAAAGGATAGCGTGCAGCTTTTGTCTGCCATCAACAAGAGCATTCGAAACGAAATCAATGTCCAACAATTCTTTTTTGCCAAAGACGACAGGGTAAACGTGTACCGAGCCGCCATCGAAAAGGAGGATGTAGCCGTCGAAAAAGAAAAAACCGGTAAGGAAACCACATTGCCTCAAATATCCGTCTCAAACGACCTTCCCGAAGAAATCATTACCCCTCATAGATTAATACCGGTTTCCTCCTCTCTTTCTATTGGGCAGGATGCAGAATCTACTCCTGCAGACATTCAGCTCAGCGACCAACCGCCCAAAAAGAAGAAGAAGAAGGCGAATGACGAAGAAGCAGAACCCAGGCGCGTGGTAACATCCATGGTTCCATCGCCGATGGTTTGCAGAATGCTAGGATATTTACCACATACAGATGTGGTGCGCTCTCCCAAGGCCACCCACTTGATTGATCCCTACATGGGTTTTCCTTACGAAGTCTTCATCTATTGCAATATCGTTGTCCCTCAGCTCGTTGGAAGCTCGTTCGTCCAAGTGCTAGAGAGTACCGTCATCGTAATCGAACCAGACGTCTCTAAACGTCTGTCGATGGAGCAGTCCTTCTTTCCCCAAAACTGGATTCCTTTACTTCGCCAGGATTTCAACGTCATTTCCATCGATTTAAGAGACGGTTTTGGGAATCTTATTCCATTCGCCGACGGATTTCCTTCTGCATTAGTTCTATCTTTCAGACCCAAAGAATGAACTCCAACGATTCCGTTTTTCTTCGGTACTATCTCAATCAGGCCGGCCACGGAGATCGCAATTTCAACCTCTACAGAGGATCTCATTTCCAAAAGGGCAGCGGTCTATTCAGTGCTCTTGGAGGATTATTTAGAACACTTTTCCCCCTCATCAAGAGCGGTGCCAAAGTGGTCGGAAAAGAAGCTCTAAAAATGGGTTCCAACATTCTTGCCGACATTGCCACAACCTCTGCAACTCCTAAACAAGCCTTCCAAACCCATCTGAGAGAAGCAGGATCAAATTTAAAGCGCAAAGCCAAAACTAAAATCGATTCTATGATAGGGTCGGGTCGAAAGCGAAAAACGAATAAGATTAAACAAAAACCCAAGAAGATAAAGAGAAAATCCAAAGGCAAGAAGAAACAGTCTCGAACCAGACGCGTTCAACGTAAGGACATCTTTTCATCATGAATGGCACGGTTTTCATGAACTCTGAATTAGACTTCTTTAAAGAACTCCCCGTTCAAACCAACATCGAGGAATCACAAATTCTTCAAATTAATCCGCAAAATGCCATCTCTAAGGATTCTCCCATAACTTTTCACTACTCTTCCAATGCCGAAGATTATCTTGACCTATCCTACGTCGTTCTAGAGGTTTTTCTTCAGATTTTGCATGACGACCATTCTGTTCTTGCTGCCGACGAAAAAGTCACACTAGTTAACAATCCTTTCAACGCTCTCTTTAGCCAGGTTAACCTCTCTCTCAATAACGTCAATATTTCCTTGTCTCAGCAAGGTTACCCTTACAGAACCTATCTTGAAACTCTTCTCAACTACTCCTCTGACGTCATGAATAACCGCTTGCAAATGTCCCTATGGTTCAAAGACACCGCTGGAAGGTATGACGATTTTGACAACAATTTTGGTCTTAAACAACGTCTTGAATACACCAAACAAAGCAATACATTTCAACTCATGGGATGCCTATCCCACGGTTTCTTTATTCAGGATTTGCTTCTCCTCAATAACGTTGATCTCACTATCACTCTCACTCCATCACCTTCTCAATTTCATCTCATAGCCACAAATTCCTCGTTTAAGGGATACACAAAAATTATTGGTTCTCATCTTTATCTTAAGAGAGCTCGCCCCACTGCATCCATAAAGACGGCACATCAGGGGGCGCTCGCTAAAGCAAACGTCATCATGCCCTTCAAGGACGTAGACTATCAGGCTCTCAGCTTATCTGCGGGAATTACCTCGGTATCGTTTCCCAACGTTCTGGTTGGAAAGGTACCCAGGCGCATCACCTTGGTCATGACGACAGATAAGGCTCACTCTGGGGATATCACCAAGAATCCTTTCAACTTTCAACACTTCAACCTCTCCTCTCTGCAACTCACTGTCAACAACCGTCCCGTACCCTCCCCCGCCGTTGTTCTCAACTTTGATAAAAATTTCTTTCTCCAAGGTTATCAAACTCTCCTTATTGCTCTCGCTAAAGTTTTCAATAACAAGGGCATCAATATATCTAGATCCGAATATCCTAACGGATACACCATTTTCTCATTTGATCTCACGGCTGACATGTCCGCAGATCGAAATTATATTTCCGGTCTACACCACGGTAATATCGGTATAAATCTCGAATTTCTTCATCCTTTAGCTGAACCCGTCTGTCTTCACGTCATCTCCGAAATTTACAGATCCGTTCAAATCGATTTCAACCGATCCATTCTCGTGACATGAATACCCATCAAATTCACTCCTGCTTGCGCAAATTCAAACCTTTCATAGGCGTTTTTGCTTCCGATCAAATTCCTAACCCATTGCTTCTGCCACCACCTCCCATCGCTTTGGTGATCAACACCGATCCGAGCTTTAAACCAGGACAACATTGGGTCTGCATCTTCGTTTCCAAAAATGGTTATGGGGAATATTTTGACAGTTACGCTTTACCTCCTCTTCTTCCCTCCATCCTTCATTTTCTCAATGGGTATTGCGGTCCTAATTGGGAGTTCAATACGCGGCGTTTGCAAGGAAACCGTTCCTCCACCTGCGGCCATTACGTAACAGCATTTCTTGCCTACCGATGCTGCCATGTTTATCCTTTCTTCTTATTTTCTAAATTCAAAATTTCCGATTATCATTTCAACGATAAACTCATTTCTAAAACACATCGCATACGGTGTTCCGCCTCCTCCTCCTCTGCTCAAATATGTAGATCCCTCTCATCTTAAATACACGTCCGTGCGCTTGTCGCTCAGTCGTCGTCCAGCCTTCAACCATGTAAGTACTCTCCGTTTTTTTGCTCTCTCTCTGTCTCTTAATCAAATTTTCCATTTTCCTATTAAAATTTTTTTCATTGCAGGGCTCCTGTCCACTTCCTCAACGAGTCTCGTTCTAAGTGCATCTCCTTCTCCTCTACAGACGTCACCATCTCTAGGTGCATCAAACCCGCATCTGTAACCTTCTCTCCCGAGCAGTGGATTCGTTTCGTCCAAGAACTTGGTCCAAAAATTGAAACCCATTTCAACTCTAAGCTACCATCTTCGAAGCATATCATCTCTGATTCCCTTTCCCTTCACTTCAAGCGTCTATTTGGAAAACCCGCCATCGTCTTCAAACCTGCTGGATTTTCCATTAACGAACAGGAATGGACAAGAATCAACGCGCTCAAACAGGAATGGACAAGCTTAAACTACAATCAACAAGACACCCTTTTGCTTTGATTTCTCCTACCCCCTCCTCTGCACTTTACCCTGCCCTCACTTCGTTTCCTGTCGTCGTAGAGTAAAGATGCTGCGCAGTGTGCTCCGGGATCTCTGCAACAGAGGACAGACTCCTCACATTATCGGCGTTAAGGACCTTCATCAAAACATTCCTTACACCGTCGTCGGCGCCCGAGCTATAAACACTCAGTTTGGTTGGACAACTGTACTCAAGCTTAAGGACGGCAGGGAGGTTTTCCTACCTTCTGCCTACAGCGGCCTTGATGAAGATTCCATGGCCCAACTCAACGCAGCTCCCTTCCTTATTACCTACAAAGGCATACAGCACGTTCCAAACACCAACAAATACAAAAAGCACATCCTCAACTTCAGCGAAATCCCTCCCTTGCCATGACTTGCACCACGGATTTCTTCGATATCGGTAAGTCCATCAGTATTTTCATCTTGTCTTTTTTCCCCCCACCACCAGTTTTACCCTCATTCGTCTCCTTTCTTTCTTTTAGGGCATAACCTTATGGCCTGCATCAAGTTCTCCATCTTCGAACAAGTAGATGACCTTGGGAACCTCGTCACCGTCCTACCTTTTCATTTAATCTCCACCAACATCGATCGATTTGGAGCCTGCAAGATCGTCACCGTCCAACTCAACATCTCAAATGCCGCCATCATCAACATTCAGTTCGTCACTTCAAAAATATCACCGGAGCTCGACACTGATCCTAAATATCATTTATCCTTCGCCGACCAACCCATCCTTTCCTCAAACTCTACCTCCTTTCTTACTCCTGTGTGCCTACCCTCTTCTCAACCTCACCTCAACTTCTCTCACATTCATTTCAAATGTATCACTGAAGAAGAAAATAACCAAAATCCATGTATCACCACTTTTAAAATTATATTTTTAAAATAAGATGACAAACATCTCCTGCTGTGAACTCCCCCCCCACCACTTCTTACGTGCTTTTCCATCCCTCCCCCTACTTCCCTACATATAAATGCTCCCCTCCACGTTCATTTCCCCCCCACCACTTCTTACGTGCTTTTCCATCCCTCCCTCTACTTCCCTACATAAAAATGCTCCCCTCCACGTTCAACACTCAGTCTGTGGCAAGCATTCGTCGTCGTGGCATGTCGTTAGAACACTGTGCGGTATTACACTGCTCCTTCTGTTTCCACCCGACGTGCAGCTGCCAACTCCGTGGTCGTCTCACCCACCTGTGTCAGCGCTGCTACCAGGGATTCTACGAGGACCTCGCTGATCTCAACCGTCAGATTCAACAATTTCTCCGCACATACGCCCGTAGAAATAGCTCATGCCTTGCGGGTGCTTCTCCGTCTTCTTAAAGTTCATCGACAACGGCAGACAACTTCGAGTGCTCCTACCCACAGAACAACAAGTGCTCCTACAAAACGCAAACGTTATTTTCCAGCGTTACCCTCCAACCGTCGTCGACGTCGTTTGGCAGCAACTTCCCATAGACGTACAGCAAGTGTGTGCACCATTCAGAAGGTGCGAGCAGCATTGGAACCTACCTTCTCATACAAACCATATCGACGGACCTTCTCACCAAGGCGGCCCGGGTTCGATCCCAGGCGACCGCAAAGTGAGATTTGTGGTGGACAACGCGGCGCTGGGGCGGGTTTTCTCCGGGATCTCCGGTCTGCCCCGCCATCTCATTCCACCGGTGCTCCATCTTCATCTCATGTACCATCAATGTCACCGCCTGCGGTGCCGTATGTAGTAAAAGCGGGCGTTAAACACTACACATTTCATTTCATTTTCGACGGACCTCCACCGTTCGTTACAAACTGCATTTTCTGCAAAAAGTAATTATGGACGCCCTACGCCAGCTTCAGGATCTATCCAACAGCTGCGACATCCTCAGCGTCTCCTCCCTACAACAAAACGTGCCGTACCTAGTGGTAGGCGTCAGATCCATCGATACTATTCACGGAACCAAAACTGTTGTTAAACTAGACGACAACTCAGAAGTATTCCTACCATCCAGATTCGGCAAAGCCACCCCTGAACTCATCGAAAACCTAAATTCTACCCCTTTCTGCATCATCTACAAGGGCGAGGAGAAACTTCGAAGTGGATTGAAACGTTTCGTCGTCGACTTCACCAAAGCATAATCACTTGCAAAATGCTTTCTTCTTGTGCTGAAAGTGAGTCAAAAGCAGTGTGTGTAAAAAGTGGTGCCTCATCATCAGTGGACATATTTCCTTTATTCAATAAGCATTCAAAGAACATACAAAAACAATTTTGTAGCAAAAGAAGTATAAAGTGTAATATCTTCAGCGTCCTTTCCTGTAAGTAGTAGTAGATTTCGTATTTATCATTAGAAATAAAAGTGCATCCTGTATATGTATATTCTCAATAAAAAAAGAAAGAAAATATACCAAAAATGAATGAGCTGACCTAAGCAAAGCCAGAATCATCGACCCAATACGCTATTCATAGCTGGTCGACCTCCGGCTCTGCATAGGCCAATCAAAAACATTCTTATTTTAACCAATCACAACCTTACACGTCACTTCCTGCCTCCGTTTCAATAATAAACTCACCTGAATTTCTTCCTTTTGATCCTTGGCCGCCCAACTAGACACTTGTCAGTCTCCATTCCCTCTCCTAAAGTCACGTTACCTTTATTCCAATGTAGTCTTAATAAAAATAAAAAAAGATCGCCACAAACCCAAGGTCAATCTCCCGGGGCGCCGCGCTATGTACGCGAACGCGCACGCGTAGATTAGTTCGTCAACGGAGGATATAGCCTGTCCGGAAGGTGCTCGGGGGAAGGAAGTGCGTCGAGGGTGCGTCGTGCAATGCTGGTGGTCAAGAGGGTACGCGGGGTTGCGCCTGGGGTGAGTGGCACATGCAAAGAGTCAAGAACGTGCGCGGGAGTACGTCAAAGAATGCGCGAGTAGGGTGGTGGTGCGCAAAAGTGCCTGGGGGATGCAGACATTCAAGAGGGTGCACCGGGGTGCGCTGGGGTGCCCCGGGGGTTAGTGGTAGATGTAGAGAGTCACGAGGGTGCGCGGGAGTGCGTCGAAGAATGCAGAAGGTCCAGGTTGCGCGTGGTGCCTGGGCGATGCAGAAATACAAGAGGGTGCGCGGGGGTGCCCCGGGGGTGTGTGGCAGATGCAGAGATTCAAGTGCGTCAAGTTGCGCGCGGTAGTTAGGGGTTGCTCAGGGGATGCAGGAAGTCCAGGTTGGGCGTGCGGGGGATGCAAAAATTCAAGAGGGTGCACGGGGGGGAGGGAGTGCGTCGGAGGAGGCAACCAGTCCAGAGGGTGCACCATAACCTTCAAGGTCAAATGGCATGACATTCAAGGTCAAATTGTCGGAACTTCAAGGTCAAATTTTTCTAGGTCATATTGCATGACCTCAAAGGTCATTCAAGGTCAAACCGCCGGAACTTCAAGGTCAAACCGCCGGATCCAACACTTTACTACTCCGGGATTTAAACCACGGATCGTTGGTTTCCGTCCAGTTGCTGTTAACCTTTTAACTGCCATGGCCAACGTGCCTTCCTGACCTTAAGTTCTCTAGTTGACTCATATATTTCCCCGGTAGACCACTAGGGGCTCTCGCATCCGAGATACACCGTTTGTGGCGACTTACTATCGTAAGTACCTAAGTCCCAGGCTTCATCATTTAACTTATTATTTTAGTTAATTGACGGAAATTAATCATTTCTCCACACTAGCCTTAATTGGGCTAAGGTTTTTCACAGATAGAGTCAACATGAATAATGCAATGCCATGGCCGGGATTTGAAGCACGAATCTCCTGGTTTCCGTCCAGTCGCTCTTAACCTTTGAGCTGCCATGGCCAACGTGCCTTCCTGGCATTAAATTCTCCAGTCGACTGATATACTTTCCCGGTAGACCACTAGGGGCTCTCGCATCTAGATAAACAGTTTGTGGCGACTTACTATCGTAGGTACTTTAGTCTCGGGCTTCATCATTTAACTCTTATTATTTTAGTTAATTGATGGAAATTAATCATTTCTCCACAGCAGCCGTACATAGGCTATGGTTTTTGATAGATGGAGTCAACATGAAAAATTCAATGCCATGGCCGGGATTTGAACCACGGATCGCCTGGTTTCAGTCCTGTCGCTCTTAAATTTTTAGCTACCATGTTCAACGTGCCTTCCTGACATTACATTCTCCAGTTGACTCGTGGCCGCGCCGCGGCTCAGTGGTTAGACCGCTTGGCTCTCACGAAGGTGCCCCGGGTTCGATCCCAGGCGACCGCAACACTGCGCTGGGGCGGGTTTTCTCCGGGATCTCCGGTTTCCCCCGCCATCTCCTTCCACCGGTGCTCCATGTTCATTTCATGTATCATCAGTGTTACCGCCTGCGGTGCCGTATTTAGTAAAAGAGGGCGTTAAACACCACTCATTTCCAGTTGACTCATACATTTCCCCGGTAGAGTACTAGAGGCTCTCGCATCTAGATAAACAGTTTGTGGCAACTTACTAACGTAAGTACTTAAGTCCCAGGCTTCATCATTTAACTCTTATTATTTTAGTTAATTGATGGAAATTAATCATTTCTCCACACTAGCTGTATATAGGCTAAGATTTTGGATAGAGTCAACATGAAAAATTCAATGCCATGGCCGGGATTTGAACCACGGATCTCCTGGTTTCCGTCCAGTCGCTCTTCCCCTTTGAGCTACCATAGCCAACGTACCGTCCTGACATTAAACTCTCCAGTTGACTCGTATATTTCCCCGGTAGACCACTAGGAGCTAACGCATCATCGCATCGCTCTATAAAAAATATTAGCCTATAAACGGCTAGTGTGGAGAAATGGTTAATTTACATCATTTTACTAAAACGAATTACGTGTAATTTGTGAAGATAAGTTGTAGAAAAGTCGAATATGTATATTAATTTATGGATTACCTTTCAAACAAAGGACACCATGCTTATGAAGCTTTTCAAAACACAGTGCAGTTACAAAACAAAGGACATAAATAATTTACGTAACCACCATTTGAAGTACATTGACTTCTAATTTGAAGATTTATGGACAGAGGCAAGGTTTTGTGTTGACAATTATTTATAGAATTTGCATTAATAGTTTTAATTTGTGGTGTTTTTTTTTCGGTTTTACTACAAATTCGGATTAATTTCGCGCATATGATTGGGTTAGAATTAATGAGTAATGGCATGGCTCAAATGATAAGAAACAGCTGACTAGAATATCTTAGATGTTAAAACCCCTCTTATTCAAATTTTAATATATTATTTGAAATCAGCAGATAGTAGGTAAAATGAATACCATCCAATATCTCAGCTGTAGCATACAACTAGCTGTGATATTTTCGCTTTTCATACATGTTCTTTTGTCTGTCACAGCTAAGATTTATGTAGAGAAAAGTCTCTCACTGCCAGCGTTTGCCATTGGCAACTGAAAACATTGGAGGGACTTTTCACAGAAATTACGGTAGGAACTAGCTTTTGTCTTCAATGTCAAGAGTGCCGTTACTTCATGTAATCTGTTATCGGTACCACCATGGCTTTGTTCAAAAATGTCACAAAGCTCTTTGTAACAAAGAAGCAAATCAGAATTACAAGTAATACCGCCGGTTTTAAATGCATTTAATGGTTTAAATGCTACCATTCTATAATTTAAATCAGCTATACTTGTTTTAGTAACTAACCAAGAAGCTTCAAACAAATGATATGGCTTTTTATAAGATGGCTGTTCAATAAAGAATGATAATAATTTTTACGGTCATAATTTTTCGCACTAAAATTAAATCTTATTATATTCTGTTAGCTTAATATGAAACAAACAAGCCGCAGTAGTCTCATTGTTGGTACTCCTGGTTCCGCCTGTGGGAACCAGGAAAGTTCATACATGTTCACTATCACCTACCGCTACAATGGATGTAACACACAAGGAACAATATGCGGCTTTGAAATTCTGCTTTCGTCCCAACAAATCTTCAGTTGAGGCCTATACAATGTTACAGGAGGCCTATGGAAAGTCTGTTCTTCCTTACAGCACAACTCGACGTGGTTTAAAATGTTCAAAGAGTGGAGTCAATCAACTTTATAGAAAGGTGGATCTGGTGCTCCAGTTACTGCTCTTAAGGAAGGAAACATCAACACTGCTGCCATTGCGAGAGTGAATCGACGAACTGCCTTAAGGTCACTTTCTGAAATACTGGAAATTTCATTGGGTGCCACCCACACGTTCGTGACAGAAACATTACATCTGAGACGTGTTTGTGTGCGATGGGTTCCAAGACTGTTGATTCCCGAACAAGAGGACATTCTCATGCACGTCTGCATGCAGTTAAAGTTGATGTTAGAGGTAGATCCGGAGTTTCCTTCAAACGTAATCACTGCTGATGAAACTTGGCTGCATCATTTTGATCCTGAGAGCAAACAGCAAAGCTCGATGTAGAGATGTCCTTCATCACCAACCCCCCCCCCCAAACAAGCAAAGGTGTTTGCTTCTGCAGGGAAAGTTATGGTCATCTCATTCTTATATATTCATGAATTGATTTATCAGCATGTTGTACCTACACACACATCAGTAACTTGACAATACTACAGGGACGTCCCGAAAAGATAGCAGGGACATATTAGGCAAAAAGACCACATTTCCGCGAAGCAGGCTGGACGCTGCACTACGATAATGCGCTGCCGTATATTGCCAAAGTTGTTGCTGAATATGTTCCAAAAATCAACGTGAAGTGCAACCCGCACCCTTCCTAAAGACCAGAGTTATCCCTATGTGGCCTTTTATATTCCTTAACTTAAATAAACCCTTTCGTAGGAGGCACTATCCATTGTCAGAAGCAGTGGTGAAGGCTGCGGAGGCTATTTTGAAGGATCTGTCAAAAATGGTTTCCAGCATGACTTTGAAGACTGGCAGAGACACTGGGACAAGTGCATCACATTCAGGGGAGAATAGTTTGAGAAGCACCATCAAAATTATGAGGATGAGGAAAGGTACGTTGTCAAAAAAAAAAAAAAATCCTGTATTGAACAGTCTTCGTAGGAATCATCATTAGTTTCTTTTGCATAAGTGAGCTTAAATGAGGCAAAGTCATACGTCAGCAAACATTTAGATTGCCTTCTACTGCTTCTCTAACACTGGGATCACTGATATGATCTACAAGTGCACTTACTCTGTTTCCAAAGTGACCACTCTCTAATATTTCACATTTGGTTCTCAGCGAGTTAATTCGAGATAAAATAAGATGTGTCACAGTTTTTTTATTGAAATTCTAATTTTGCATCTGTTATGAATCTGAAGATTTCAGAAACAAATATTGTTGCCATTGTACCTTTACAATGTTGCATCACTTGGCATCACAAAAATGATCATTTAACAAATTTTGAGCAGGAAATGAAAGCTTTTCTTTTAGAAAAGAAATCGACAATTGCATCAAAATAGCTGGCAATGTAAAATATTGAATTAAACCAGCTAGACCAGCGTGTCAGTACAGGCAATGGGAACAGTTTTAGCTTATAAATCTGGGTGGTTTTCAGTGAGGCATTGTTTGTATTTCCTAGAAGTTCAGTACTCTCTCAGTAACTTTAGTCAACGTAATAGGAGTTTTTGCTGTACACGCTGTGCTATCCAATAAATAACATTTCTAGTTAGCATACGACAAACAGTTCTCAGTATCATGTACAATCCGGGTTCTGTGGTGTCAGTTTATTGTTGTACCGCTTAGCTGTTATTTCAACTTTTTTTATAAGTTTTAACTTCATGCTACGAAGACATGAGTGTTAAATTGAAGTTATATTTAGGCAATTTTTAATATAAATTTTTCTAAGCCAACTAAAAATAACAGATATGTTCTCACTTATTAATGAAATATTATTCTCGAAAAATGAGAAAATTGGCGAAAGTTCGCGAAATAATCGTTAAAAATAAAAAAAACTTGCCTCTTCTTATGGAGTAAAGCTGTGAAGTACTTTATTCATTACAATTTTCTATTCTCTCATTGAAAGTTTCCTTGAAAGGTATAAAATACTGTGGAGTTCTTGTTAGTAAACATATATTTTTGTTACAATCTTGCACATTCATTATAGGATACAGTATTTAAAGTGATAAATTGTTGGAGTCGGTAGCTAGGTAACGACCTGAATTTTCTTTGCAGGATTATAGACCAAAACAAAGAGCAATTTTCCAGTTGAAGTATAATTGAATATAGTAAGTGCAAAAGGTAATTTTGTTTGGAACATGGCAGAAGGATATGCTTTGAGTGCGTTGCGATATTAGAATTGGAAAAATAGGAGTCTAAAATAGGAAAACAGAGGGGGAAAATGGATGAAATAAATAATAATTATATGTTATAGCAAGTAGAAATTATTTCGTGTTCTGTGTTCATGTAATAATTTGTTTTAGTCTTTCATACTCTCTCCGATCACATTATTTTGTTGAAGCCGCGCAAAGGCGCAGCTACGAGTGGGCAGAGACAGATAGTGGCGCGCAGTAGTAAACACCTGCCTAGAGGGATAGAAACACAGAGAGAGACAGAGGGAGAAAGAGACAGAAATGTTTGTATATTTCTCGCCTTCTCTCGCTACGTTTTAAAGTCCGTGAAACTTCGGCAGCTTTAGAGAAACAGTGGCTCGGGTACAAATAGGCGACAAGGGGTGGATAGAACAGTTAGTTGCAGTTGTGCAGTGTGTGAGTTTTTAATAGAGTTGCAAGTTGAACTCTTAATTGTGTGTGCAGCTATGTGGACATTTTAAGTACGAGTATACTGGGAGTGCATTCTTTCGTTTGTTTACATATGGTGAAGCAACAAGCGGCCTTCAAAAATGCGTCTTGTATATGCAGGCCCATTAGAGCTGGAGTCCCCCAAGGGAGTTTTATCGGACGTACATTGTTCAATATATACGTAATTGACATGCCAGAACTCACACGCACAGAAAAATACATTTACGCGGATGACACAGTGCTAGTGACTCAGTCCACACAACCTCGAATTATAGATTTAAGATTGCAGGACGCTCTTTACGACCTAGAACCCTGGTTCAAAAAATGGCGCATCAAAATAAACTCCAATAAATGTCAATCCATAATCTTCACGAAGAGATTAGAGCATGGATACCCTAGACATGTGCAGTCACACCTTGGCGAAAGGATCCCATTGACAGACAAAGTTACCTACTTAGGTGTCACAATGGATCAAGGCCTGACATGGAAAAAACACATTAACAATGTCAGAGCAAAAGCAAACGGACAGTTGAATAGATTCTACCCCATGATTAACTAAAATAACCGATTGAAACTTAACATGGGTCTTACACTCTATAAAACATTAATGAGACCAATTATTACATACGCAGCCTCCGTCTGGGGATACGCTGCCAAAACACACATAAACAGACTTCAGACGCTACAAAACAGAATTCTAAGAATAATCGCGAAGCTGCCCCCAGTTGCTCCAGCGTTTCAACTACACGAAGGATTAAAAATACACACCTTCGAACAATTTATGAAATTACTAATCTTCAACCTTTACGACAAAAAGGGTAAAAACCCAAACCCACTCATACGAAATCTTGGCACATACAACACGCAACATGACACACATAGAAGACCACTGTCACTTTTGACAGAAAACTTGGCCTGGGGGAACCAGAGATTGATACTATACAAGACTTCCTAAACACATTAGTACCACCTTCAAATCCAGTCATGCTTAGGGGCCTCTATCGACCTGACAAGTGGTACTTGAAGTCCCTGATCTCTAGCGGGGCGGTTCTGGGGTAGGGTCACCCCAAACGTGCAACTTAGACAAGTAAATGTTACATGGCCAATGGGCATACACTTAAATACCTAATACATACACTATTTATAGAATGTAGGACAGGGATTTACCTACAATCCTAAGTATTAATAGGATTTACAGCTTGTGATGCAAGCGTAGACATTAATTACATTTACTTTAATGCACTAATTACTAAATGTGACGTAGGACTCGGAGCACGTATGGCCCTGAACAACATAGTACAAGCACTAACGACTTCGTCCTTTGTTTCAGGACTGCGATGGCACATAATATTGTCACCTAATTATCGGAAGGCACGGCCAGCTAGCAGCAGCAGGGTAGCAGCAGCAGCCGGGATGCATTCGGCCCCGCCTACCCATTTGTCTTGTAGTGGTAACGAGGGGGATGGTTGAAAAAAACATCGTTAGCCATCTCTTTCCCCCTCCTTGACGTCTAGAACCTACAGTATGATTCACCGAATTGCGAGACTTCGAGAAACGGCGATATTCCTAACAAAAGGGGCTGCAGTTGGCGAGTGACTTCAGTTCTTGGCGAGCAGCGTGAGGAGCGCCAAGTGAATTAACGGACCGGAAGACTGTGAACGTGCATTCGAGGAGTTGTACGTAACTGTGAGCGTGCAGTGGACCTGTGACAGACGAATTGTCGAATTGTAATTGTGTGCATTACGTAATTCTGTGTAATCGGCAAGTGTTCTGATTGTAATTATGTGGAAATAAAGAACATTTTGATTTGTGCAATTGGACTTTTAATTTCACGAACCCACAAAGTTTCAATATTTCTTAGGTCCAAGTCTCCGCCTGGAGACAGCGAGTTTCCAGACATTCCCACACCTGAAATTCCAAGGGAACGAGCAGGACCTTGGTCATGCTCATGTCTTGGCGCCTCTCTCTCACCTGGTCCAGGCTACCGCCTGGTCGTTATATCCTCACCCTGAATCCGCAGGTGCAATTGCGGTACTGCTACACATCCTCTCCCGAATACTCACCGGTGGAGGTTTCTTTAGAGGGTAGGGCAGGCGGTTCGATTCCCCAGAGGAGTCCACAGTCCAATCCCAGGGTTAGTGCGAAAAGGCGTTTTTCCTCTACTCGAAATGAAAATTGTATATGTTACGTCACTTTTGTTCTTCTTCCTATGAAAGTCTTAGGGTAAGACGTATTTCTAAGAATTTAAAATTGTTTATGAGGAATTAAATTCCCATATTTGTACAAGAAGAGTATTCTCATTCTTTAAATATAGTAATACTACCTTTATCAGCCCCTTTACCGCGATCCTGGGAAACAAAAAGATCTCATCGTTCAACAATATTATAGATGCACCTAATTATCCAGAGTTGCAAGAGAAACTTCTGGCTTTCTTCAAGTTCATCACCAAAGGTGAGAAATTAACCTGCATCCACCAGCATCGTATCATAATCTTATTCCAAAATTCAGCCTCAAAATAATGATTGTTACTTTTAACGATTGTTAAAGGTCTCTTTCAATTTTCGCGTGATATCCTAATTTTCCACATAAAAATTGAAATAGATTTTTTGTAAGAATAGTTAAATGATGTTGAAAATTATTTACCATTCTTACAAGGTACTGACCATAAATGAAAAATGTTATATTTAATCGAATATTTGTCTTTGAAACATGCTGTACTCACAGGTATACACACACATACAGAGAGAGGGAGAGAGAGGGAGAGAGATTGAGAGAGAGTGACAGAGATGACCTTCAATAATAATTTTCACTGATATATTGGTATAGAAATTTTGGACAGAATTGCAATTATTCCTCCAAGCTGTAAGTAGTCGAGAAAATATTAACGTCATTGTAGCTAGATTATTAAACTATTTTTTATAAAGTCAGGCTTACTTTTATTTACTTTTGGACAGGAATTCTTTATCCGTATTTAATTTGTCTCCAACTTAATCAGTCACACGTTCGGGCGCAATTTGGTGCGGGATTTTTATGGTTTAGATAGGATGCACGTTGACTTTTCGAAGACCCACGTCGAGAAGCCAGATATAACAGGGTTAATTCGTTGCATTTTGATTTTTTTCTTGATGATTCTGTTTTATTGAATAAGAGTCATGAGAATCTTGGTTTCAGGCGTGGTTCAGAATAAAATTTCGGAGAAGTCAAATTTTGTAAGTATTTAATTGTATTATTTAGATTACATTTTACTTGAACTTCCTTTCACAGTCACTTTCAGGATACTTCCAACATATCGATAAATTATTACTTTGTTATAATTAAACAGTCCCAACTATTACATAAATGTTCTTGATCCAGCACCACTACTCCTCACACTCTTCATTACCAAACATCTCTACCAAGATTATTGATTTTTCGTAACTATCGTCACTCCTCTCTTAATTTTATGATTGTCCGATTTGATTCTAGGTCACAGCATTACGTCATACAATTATTACTACGGCCAAACATAAAATTACGTATATTTTTACATATTTAAATTATTAAATATATTTACATAATCATGTTTTTATAAATTTATAAACGTTTCATACCTTTTCTAAATGTAACTCAAAACTACTGTTACAACTTTCAGAACTAATATCCAAAATTGCTATCGAATATCTTTAAGTATTATCATAAATATGAAAAGGGCAGCCTATTCATTTGCTACTTTCATTCATATTTTAACCCTGGAAGCTTATTGGAGATTGTTCTTTTCCAAGACGACACAGATGGTACTTGTCCTTTTCGTTTAAGGTGAGGCATCTGATAGCTAACACCCTCAATACATTTTCAGATACTGTGGCCTTAATTTTATAGAGTGATTCCGTTTTGTTTTTATATTACACATGCTAATTGAGCTCCACATGATCAAGAGAGGGAAGTGACTTATTTTAATTGACATCATCACTTCAATTGAGAAAAAACTAAGAGTAGACTAAAATGAAATAATTATCTCACAAAGGGTATTCTGTAACTGAATTTACTAGTGAAGTGAAACTCTTGCGATGACCTTGTATTCGTTCAGTACGCTCCTTTTAACCTCGAACCAAGGCCTCCATGATATCTCGCAGTAGCAGCATTCCATGTCACAGCCTCACTCGTTAAACAGCATCACGTGTATCATCGGACACCTGCTGATCAATGGGCTCAATCCCCAGCAGACTCGTTTATGTATAAATTGGATGCCAGTATATAAAACTTTAGGCTAGTTACTAATAATTACTAAATTCATTATTTTGAACATATTTAGTAATTTCCATTTTAGTATCTGTGGTTGTACGTAGAGGAATTACTGCATCCATCCAAAACGTTGACCTAAGGATTTCTCAAGAAGTATATAATTTGAAACCTCCTAAAACAGTTATTTTTATAAAAACGACATTGTGGGCAGCGCTGGCAAATCTGCCTATCTGTCCATTACGAGCACAACTAAACAGATAAACGTGAGTGGGTTTTACAGAGTGATCCATATAAACCTGAACTACTTCAATAGGTCGTAACTTTTGAAATAATAATAGGACACACGTGCAACTTTGGGAGAATATAATACACAATTTGGAGATTACATTACACTATTTACATCTCAGAGAAAGTTTTATAAGTGTCTTACACCAGCATCTATACATGTTGGCACTCGTTTCACCATATTCTATGAAGTTTTATGGGGAGTAACCTCGCCAATGTTACTTATTTCGGTTCAAATAGATCCCCTGAGAACATCAATTGTCCCTGGCCTATTCTTGTACACTCTTCGTTTAGGTACCTCCAAAAGAAAAAACTGGTGGGATTAGGTCAGGGGATCTGCGGGCCACGGACTTTTTCAGATTTTTAGATTATTAAAGAAACTGGTTACAAGTTCCATGGTGTGATTAGATGTATGGAGCATTGTTCCATCTTGCTGGAAATAATGTTCTCTCAATTCGACATCATTCAACTGCTCCACAAATGTCTTGAAGATACCCATATAAACTTCAGTGTCTACAGTCGTATCAAAGAAAATTGTCAACAATTGTCAGTGTTGTCAGTTCTCCTAGAGTCACTGAGATCATTAAAACAAATTTCTACATTATAAGAGCTTTCAAAGGGAAATTATGGCCCTCTGAAATGGTCCAGATTTATATGGGTCTCATTTTATGTCGAACATTTAACTTAGGCATCTCCCTGGAATATCAGATGAATATTTTCTGGAAAGCCGCAACACAAACTGTACTTCATATTGTGGCGTCTTTCCTCCACTCGCAGCAGATAGGAAGCACGCCGACTGTTTGGAAGTTCCCGGTCGAGATTTGATTAAATAAGGGTCATGAGATCTATTCTCAGGTGTGGATTTTTGGTGACAGAAATAAAATTTTATATGATTCCGATTTCGTAATATATCATTTTAATTATATAATCTGAATTACAATTCACTCTTTAATGTTACAGATACCGAATAACTCTTTTTGAAGGTTATTAACTTTCTGTTACAGAACTTTTATATTCATTGCGACATTTTTCCCTCCTCATGCAAAAAAAAGAAGAACATTGCTCTATCTCAAGATTATTATTTTCCGTTACTATCGTTACTTCTCTATTAATTTTGTGATTGGCCGATGTACTGCTACGTCACCGCATTACGTAATACAATTATTACTACAACCAATCACAAAATTACACATATATTTGTTTTTAATATTGTCATTACATGGCCTACTAAGTCATATCAGAAAACAATATTCATATAAACAGTTTTAACTAAAACATTTCGTTACAGTATATAATATTTTTTATTGCTCTAGCAATTTTGGTGAAAATTTCATTTATTTTATACCTTCAAGTCAAATATATTTTAGTTTTTGGAACCTAATTGAAGTCCTTTTCATTTTGGGTGTCTTTTGCTTAAGTGGAAACCCTTAAGAGATATAAAATATTCTACCTCATTGAAAATGTAGTTATGAAAAGAGCATATTTTTGGTTATACGTATGGACCGGAATTCCAAAGACAATGTAAACGAGTATCTCTTAAAACGCTTGATTAATGCTTAAAGACTACAATATTCCCGTATCATATACCTTATGTAAATTCAGTAGTAAGGTGATTTGTGCTGGTTTTATCGCGACCAAAATCAATAGAAGAGTCATATAGGATGGTTTTTACAACAGCAGAAAACGTAATGTAACACTAGTTGGCAAAAATGGACATTTTTTCTTGCAGAAGAATTTAAATAACATTTTCTAGAAGTTTTTTGTGCTGAATTCAAATATAATTTTAGTTTTTCTCCATCAGGCAGGAGTTTGTGTGATATTGATTTGAATTTTTATAATATTATAAAAAAATCTGTAACTAGGTATCTAACTCAAAATTATAACTACTCATTCTGACTTACCTAGAAAGTGGTAGGTAGTGATTTTCGGGCACATTTTTTATCTGGAACGTCTCTCTTCTTGGTCCAACAGTAGTCAGCTAGTATATTGGAGCTCCACTTGCCTTAGTAACTCTTTTCCATAGTAGAAATTTGCTGATGTAAACGCTCACCTTGCTCATCGCTGACAGCTCCAAGGTTTTCGGGGAAGAAGTTTAAGTGAGAGTTCAAGAAGTGAATTCTTAAAGACGTGTTGCATCCCATAGCTTTATACCACTTTCTTCAGAGAAGCAGTCCTTGAAATCACTATATCGGACACTATAACTACATATTCTTACTTCTTTTTGGAGTATATTCCACCTTTGAGTCTGGAAGTTAAACCTTCAGCTTGCTGTTTAGACATATTTAAATCCCGAATCAGGTCATTAAGGTCTTTCTGATTGGGAAAGTATGTTCTGATGATCAGGTATTGGATTCATATGTAGGATCATTTTTATTTTCATCTGAAGCATTTTCAGTTTCAGTTAGGTCAGAATCAGTTATCACCTAAGGTCGTATCTGCATATACTGGTACACGGAACTGTTCATTGTGTAAGACAGGCCTTATTGCAGATTGCAAATTCCGATACTTAATTGTATGTTTTGTTTTAGATGTGATTCCTTTTATATTTGTCAAACAGAAATAACAATCACTTAAATGATCCTTCGATTCCCTCCAAATCATAGGAATTGCAAATGGCATACGATGTGTACCATTTTTCCACCCAATCACTAATCCAACACACGAAACACAGCATGCATTTGGTGCCCAACTCTTATCGAAATCACCAGCCTGACAGCCAAGGAAAGTTGACAACACTTCCTTTCTTGGAAGTGTTGAAAACAGAGTTGTTATAATAAATTGAATTTAAAGGGAATCGATTAATGACACTAAACAACACTTACTTTTAAATTTTTCCGGAACATGTTTCAAAGACTTTGCCTCCATCCTCAACCGGCCATCGACTGGTTCTCATTGGTGTAGTTGACAGAGGAGACCTATGACAAAATATTGTCAACCACACCAATAAGAACTAGTCGATGGCCGGTTGAGGATGGAGGCAAAATCTCTGAAAGATGTTCCAGAAAAATTTAAAAGTAAATGTTGTTTAGTGTCATTAATCGACTCCCTTTAAATTTAATTTGACAACACTTCTTTACAAGTGGGGTCAAATTTTGCCTCTGAGACTTGAAGGTCAGCTCATCACAAATATAGCAGAAACTGTCTACATGATTTACACACTTTCTTGGCATGATGGAAAAACAAAGCACTAAAACATTGCATACACAATACACTTTCGAAGAAAAAGGAAGGAAATATTTCACTACTGAACAAACTCACAGTCAGCTCAATATTGACACATCACACAGCCAGATGAACAGGTCGGTACATATCCAAATATGAATGAACCTGCACAGCCTTGTTTTATGGTTCTTCAGCATATTACAAATCATTCCCTTATATAAAGCTTGGATAAAATCACTAAATATGAGGTAAATTTTCCTATAACAGGTCAAAGAAAACGCTTAAATCAATTTTAAAAAGTAGCGGTCACAAAAAGCTGTGCCTGATGGAAAAATTCGGACTACATATCTGAATTCAGTATGAAAAGATACACTAGATACACTAATCAGATTTCTTGTGAAGAACACCTTGTCGACTAGTGTTAAAAGGTATATTATATAATAGTGTGCATAAATTATAAGCAATTTCACTGAAATATATTTTAGTTCCCTGTCTGGAACATGAAACACTGTATAGGGCTTGATGACGGTAAGAGAGAGATGTCGCTTTCACTTTCAAAAGCATTTGGGCACGTAAACACGTTTCACTTTCACTGCCGTTTCCCATAAGGGTAAGCAAACAAAGGTTCATGGCTGCTACTTCGTAAAAATTCTAACTTAAGCCTCTAATAATGCATGTTGTGACCTAAACCGACAACATGCGGATGTTTTATTCGTTCATTCTACTGCAAAATTAAAAGATTTGTAGCTGGTTTTAATTAAATAAATCAAAGACTTGTGGAATGTCCGGCGTTGATTATGAATGATTTCTTCATTTACGTCGCTGATCTAGCGAGAGGAAATCATTCAAATAAATCAACTTAATGTTCTATAAAGACAAGACAACTACATCGTTAGTGCAGATTAATGGCATACTTGTCACATGTTGAAAAACATTATATCACCCTTCCGTAATCTTTGTTTACATTGAATTTGGAATAAAATGGTCTCTTTTGAAGACGATTGGTCCAAAAACAAAGTGGAATTCCCCAAGGAGCATTCAATAGAGGTGCATTACAATAATGGACTATATATAATTGCTTTATTGATTTTTAATGAGGAGCTTAAAAGAGAAATTTTACGTTTCCAGATATTCTGAGGACATCATCAATGCAGGGGCATTCACAAATATGTACTCAATTTGGTCTGCAGGGGACGTTATATGTATATTTTGATTAGTTGCCCCTATTACAATTTTGGTTATAATACTGATATGAAGCAGATGATAGAAGGAATGTAATAAGTTCGCTCAATATAGCCATTGGCATTTTGGAGATTCTTCTGTACTGTTAGCGCAAGATGGAGACAAAAAGCCCTTCAAATGAGCTTGGTTAGCTCTCGATAATGCTCTAGTTTAATAATATTCACCGGGAAAATATGAGTCAATTGGAAAATTTAATGTCATGACGGCACGTTGGCTATGGTAACTCAATGGCTAAGAGCGACTGCACGGAAACCAGCAGATCCGCGGTTCACATCCCGGACATGGAACAGAAGGAATGGTTAATTTCCATCAATTAAGTCTAGTTTAACCAGGATTATTTCGCATACTTTCTATTATTTAGAGGGAAATGTGCCTATGTAGTTTAGGATGTGTGGATTTAACAAAAATAAGACTCGCCAAGGACCAATTTCACATAAAATTATCTATTGAAATCTATTTTGCACATGATACAAACCATATTTTAGAAGTAATGAAAGATATCTGCAGAGATGAATCAATTGTACCATTACAGAATTGGATTCCCTTTCTTGAATCTTCGAATAACTACATTAAGGTGCTCAATTATTAATCAAACAAATGAACCACTGTGCTCCAAGTAAGCCACTTTTTCAGATATAAAGGCTCTACTTCTAGCGTGTATTTAAATCATATAAATAATTGAATGACAGATCAGAACAAAATAGAATGAATTATAATAAGGCAAGTGCAGAAGTGAAAAGATATACATGGAAACTAAATAGAGAACACTGGGACAGATCTAGAACATAACCTACATGGCCTTCAAGATAAATTTTATAAATTTATTAGAAACCTATATTCGATGGAAAAAGACAAAGCAAATTTAAAAATTATTAAAAATGAAGAATTAGAGGAATATTATAAAAATCTCTGGAATACAGAAGATAAACAAAATTGGGAAATAGATAAATTATACAGAGCAGAATTAGACCGGTTAGAAATAGAAGAATTAATGGAAATTATAGCTAAAAGTAGAAATAGGAAAGCCTGTGGAATAGATAATATTAATTTGGAATTAAATATGCTCCTAAAGAATTACATGACAGATTACTGTATCTATATAACAAGTGTTGGGAAACAAAAGAAATACCGCAAGAACGGAAGATAGCTAAAGTGATATCAATATTTATGAAAGGGGAAATAACAAGACCTGAAAATTATAGAGGGATTAGTTTATTGTGTGCTGCCTACAAAATATATGCCAAAATAATAAATACTCGGTTAAACAAAATAACAAATGCAATACTCCTAGAAGAACAAACTGGTTTTAGAAAAGGAAGAAGCGCCATTTGCAATGTTTTTACTCTTAAACAAATAATACAAAAACGACGAGAACAAAATTTAGAGACGAACTTACTACTTACTGACTATTATAAAGCTTTTGACAAAGTATCACGAATGGTACTGTGGAAAATTTTAAATAATAGAGGCATATCTTTACAACTAATTGAAGTTATAAAAAGTATGTACATGGACACAAAAATAGAAATTGAGCAGAAATCTCAATTATAGTTGAGCAGAAATCGCACTTTTAAGTATTTAGGATGTAATGTCTCCTACGAAGGGGAAGCTGATATAATAGAGAAATTAAATAAATTTAACTATATAACAGGCACATTAAAAAGAACATTAAAAATAAAGCAAGAAAGGACCCTATAATAAATATATACAAAACAATGGCAATACCAACTCTGATCTATGGATTAGAAACATGGACACTAACAAAAAGAAATAGTACGAGAATCAGTCATCAGCAGCGAAATTTATAAGAGAAATAGCTGGATATACCAAAACTGATAAAAAAACGTGATCAGGATATTAGGACAGAATTAAAAGTAGAAGGAATAAACCATACTATTGAAGGAAATAGAAATCAATGGAAATAACATGTTCAGAGGTTGAATAATAACAGAATACCGAAAGTGGCCTTAAACTATAAACCTATAGGAGGAAGAAACAGGGAAGACCGAAGAAAAGATGGGTAGAGCAATTTGGAGCCGGAGCGGGTTAAACAATCAAAAACCATGAGGCAGAAGGAGAAGAATAAATAATTTCATTCATACAAGAAAACAAAGGAATCATTGAATACAATACACGAATTGCAACACCAATCCATCTCCAGCAACACAGAGTATCAAATAGTTTGAATTCAGTTTCCTGTATAGGCATTAAATTATATAATAAACTCATAAAAACCATTAAAGGTCCGCAGATCAAAGCACCGAAAAATAAAGTCAACATTTGCTCCTAAAATATGCCTTTGTTTGCAACATAAACGTCTTAGGTTTTATCAGTATACGATATAAATTGTCATTCTCACGCTTAAATAAAATGTCTATTAATGTTGGTATAATTCTCTTTTAAAACCAATAGGTGCATCAAGCATTTCCAAGATACAGGATCAGTTACTCACCAAATGAGAGACACTGGACGCTTTATGAATTGACTGGCTGAAATGTAGAAGTAATAAAGAAAGACCTCAAGCATACCTTCTCGCAATACAGCCAATGTTTAAAGAAAATAGAGAAAGGAAATATAAGAAAATAAACAAATAAAACTATGTAAAAGAGGTGTTTTCTTATTTAGACTTGGATAACAGTTTTGTACATATTGTAACACTTATTTATTTCTTATTCTTAGAACGTGTTGTGCTAATTTTCTGGCTAGTAATTAACTTAAATTGTGAGGAAACTGTGGGTGCTAGAAAAGATCTGAGATCAAATTGAAATATTTATATTTTATGTGACAGGTTAACAATATGCATATATGTCTAATATAACAGAAAACTAAATGTTAATTGTGAAATTAGTGTTCATTGACGTATCCTTTCTCATTTCGTGCATTCCTCATGGTCCACCTTTATGGCTGCATAATTAGCTTTGCATTACAGCATATATATATATATGATATTCCTGTCTCAAACCCCAGGGGCCTACTTTGGTAGGTACGGGTTTGGGGCACCCGGGGTCCCGAGCCAACAGCCTCAATCGTGTGGGCTCCTCTTCGTGGTTGAGGGAGACGGTCAACAGGCCCACCCACGTGTAGGTCGTGCGTGGAGACCCGTGTCGGTGGAAAGGTGAAAAAAAGGTGAAATAGATGAAATAAATTTTTAATAGGTTTTGATAGATTTTTTTTATGTACGTGTATTTTTAATAGGTTTTGTTACACTTGTATAGTTTTTAGAAAGTTTTATATCTGGCTTTTGCCATGACTAGTTTTTTAAAGGGCGCTGATGACCGCCGTAGTAGGGCCCGTATATGTATCATCATCCTCATCATCATCATCATCATCATCATCATCATCCTCATCATCATCATCATCATCACCCTGTCTCAGCGCCTGAGATGATTGAATAATGGAGCAATTAGTGGAACTATGGTGGGAGAAACTGGAGGAACTCCAGGAAACCCACCCCAGCGCCATGTTGCCTACCACAAATCCCACTTTGGGGACGCCTGGGAGCCAATGTGGGCCACATAGGGCATTACAGTATGTAGGTTTTTATAGTCATCGTATCTACGCACCAGGCGAAATTACGCATCTTTATATTACGTGGCTAGACCCATCTCTCAAGTAGTATATTTACCTGCCGGTAGAGGAATCGCCCCAAAGCTGCTGTCAGTATATGTAGTACGATGGCAAGCCGCTAGGGGAATCGTATATAAACTCGTTCCATCAGCGATGCTATATATGACGTCAAATTTTACGCGGTAAAACTGCAGATAAAACTTACACCGTATATACATATTGTGACGACCTACCCATGATTGGAAAAGGATAAGGAACACATGGCCATATCGTACTCGGGGATACTACTGGAAGTAGAGAATACAGGCTTGCCGAGAGGTTGGGGTTTTCTATCTGGTTCATTTGTACAAATGTTATGGGTAACATGTGAAAGTACAATTCACTTGATAAGAATATTTAAAACAATCAATCATAATACATAAGTGGCCTAAGCGGCCGTTTACTTGCCTCAAGAAACTGCGGAGTAATCCATCCGCTCAAGCCGAAGGATGGTCCAAATGAGAGCGAGAATGAAATCGTCTTTGTGAAAAATGTAATGTAAAATTGTTTTAAGATCAATGTAAATATTGATCTTCGAGGAATTGAGGGAGATATGTCACAAGTGACTGTTGTTAATTAATACAAATAATAGTTCATGTGACTTCAGTTGTTGTTGTTGTAATTTACGTCCTCCAACGTTAAGTCACATCGGACGATGAATGGAATGGATGAAATATGCTCACATGAGTCCAGGGTCCATAGAGCTTAGAGTCACCCGACATTCGTCTTTTAGGATAAGGGAAAACCCTGGAAAAAACTTATACAGGTAACTCACCCTGACCGAGATTCGAACTTGAGACCTCTTGAAAGTGAGGGAGACACGCTGCCACCACACTACTGAGGCGGGCTGTGACTTCAGTGGTATGTGACGTCACTCCCCAACTCTACCACATACTGGTAGCTTCAGTTTGTGTGAATTTCTTCCTCTTTCTGTGCAGGTCTTCGACCTGGCAGGGCGGAGTGCCCTGACTGTGGTAGGTATGGGTCCGAGGAACTATTTTTTGTAAATATTTAGTTTAGTAAATATTCTTTGTAAGTAAATTGTATTTGTAGTGCTTTTTGTAGAAATGAACCCCAACCTCTCACAAAGTACTTACGAGGGCTAATCAATAAAGAATAATCATAATTTTTTTACAGTCATACTTTTTCGCACTAAAAGTGAATCTTATTATATCCTGATAGCTTAATATCAAACAAACACCCCGTAGTAGCTTCATTGTTAGCACTCCTCGTTCCCCCCTGTGAGTACCAGGCACCTTCAGACATGTTCAGTATAGCCTGCTGCTGCAATGGAGGTAACACGCGAGGAACAATATCCGGCCTTGAAATTCTGCTTTCGACTCAACAAATCTGCAGTTGAGGTCTATACAATGTTACATGAGGCCTATGGGGAGTCTGTTCTTCCCTACAGCTCAGCTCGAAGGTGGTTTAAAATATTCAAAGAGGGAAGACAATCAATTTCAAAAGAAGGTGGACCCGGTGTTCCAGTTACTGCTCTTATGGAAGAAAACATCAACACCGCTGCTGCCATTATGAGAGAGGATCAACGAACTTCTTTAAGATCACTTTCTGAAATACTGAACATTTCATTGTGTGCCACGCACACGTTGGTGAAATATACATCACACATGAGACGTGTTTGTGCGCGATGGGTTCCAAGACTGTTGATTCTCGAACAAAGGGACATCCGCATGCACGTCTGCCTGCAGTTAAAGTTGGTGTTAGAGTAAGATCCAGAGTTCCTTTCAGACGTAATCACTGCTGACGAAACATGCCTACATCATTTTGATCCTGAGAGGAAACCGCAAAGCTCAGTGTGAAAGTCTCCTTCATCACCAACCCCTAAAAAAGCAAAGGTGATTGCTTCGGCTGGGAAAGTTTTGGTTACCTCATTCTTTGATATTCATGGAATGGATTATCAACATGTTGTACCTGAACACACATCAGTAACTGGACAATACTACAGGGATGTCGCGAGAACATTGCAAGACCATATCAGGCGCAAAAGACCTCATTTCCCTGAAGCAGGCTGGATGCTGCACCACGGTAAAAATGCGCGGTTGCATATTACCAATTTTGTTGCTGAATTTCTTGCAAAAATCAACGTGAAGTGTATCCCTCACCCTCCCTATAGGCCGGATTTAGCCCCATGTGACATTTTTCTATTCCTTAACTTGAAGAAGCACCGGCCGCGGAGGCGATTTTGAAGGTTCTCTGAAAATATGTTTCCAGCATGTCTTTGAAGACTGGCAGAAACACTGGGACATGTGCATCGCATTCACAGGAGAGTATTTTGAGAAGGACCATCAAAATAATGAGGATTAGTGAAGGTACGTTGTCAAAAATAATTGTGATCATACTTTATTCATCAGCCCTCGTAAATTCTACCTATTGAGCTACTCCCACCTTGTGCGATCTGGCCACGTGTTCCTTATCCTTTACAATCCATGGTTAGGTCGTCACGATATGCATTAGCAGCAACAGTAACTAAAAATTACACCAGTATTTGACTAACGATCAGGGAAAACGACAGAAAAGCCCAAGTCGGTAAGGTACCATTAGAATCACCCCGCCACTTTGCTGCCATTATAAGCAGTTTGTTGTTCTAATTTCCTATGCGCATATTAAATAGTTGGCTTGTAACCGAGTCGCTGTTTTGGAGAAACAGTTTCAAAGTTGCTTCTCAAGCTGGTTTAGTTTCGGATGTTTGATGTTTTTAGCTTTAGACCTAGTGATACGTGTAGTTTATCACACTCACGGTATACCACTCCTAACTCTGTGACAGGAAATGCACTCAAGCTTGAAATCAGCGTTTCAGCCCAATAGTTGTATCGCGTGTTGTTGCTTGTGCTAGGAGATATAGAGGCTGCTAACTTTGTAATGCTCTACTTTGGCATTACGTATCCACACTCAAGAACAACGAGAAAATAAATTTGTTTTGTGTTTGCTTTACCGTTCTTTGTAACATCTCATGCAAGAACAAATAACTACATTATGGGATCTAACGTGTCTGTGACACATGCTTTCCTCTACCCATTTTTCAACAAACAATTCTTCCACAGGTTATTTTTCCATTTACTACATTTTAAGCAGAATAAACCTACACAGGTATGGTTTTATCACTTTTTTTGCTTCTAAGAGCTTCTCGAATAATGGAATAGGATACACTCGTTATGGATTTGATACTTTATTACCTTCACATCACAGGAAAAATAGAAAAAAATAAAAACCATTTCCCAGCTCAGAGAAGTAAATTTATTTCAAATGCCACAACAATAACAAAGGATTATCCTGAAGGGATAATACCAGCAGTGTATATTAATAGACTCTTTTTTCTGCAGTAAGATATTGTATATCAAAAACCATTTAGTCGTTTAGTTACTCAAAGGTCATCCACAATTAACAGGGCTTCAGGGCCAGGAGAATGTAACATAAGCATTTTAATTACATTTAAATTATTTTTAAATATAGTACTTCTTTAAACAAAGATATATTATAAATGCTTATGAAAATCTAAGATTTCGAAAATTTTTCGATGATGGGGAAACCTTCATATAACATCCTTGGGTAATAGAGAGATTAAATATCAATTTTGGTTCATAATCCCATCTCGGGGATAGAAACGGTAGGGGATTCTACCACAGGATCTAGGGAGCATGAAAAGTTGGAGATTAAAGACCAAATCTCACACATATATATGAGCTAAAAAAATAAAAGCCTAAATAAATTACTATATTTATTCCGAAGTAAAGTCAGAGGGTATACATGTATATAGATAATTATAGGTATATACATATGAGCATAGAGTACACAGAGGTTAGAGTTACCAAACATTTGTCTTTTAGGAAAAGGAAAAACCTCCAACGTTCTCATATCAGACGATGATTGAAATTATGTACAAATGAGTACAGGGTCTATAGAGCTTAGAATATCCATATTTTCATCTTTTAGGAAAGGGAAAACTTTCAAAATTAATTCATATCAATTATTAATTAAATTTTGTTTATATAAGTGTAGAGTACACAGAGCTTAGAGTTACCGGACATTCGTCTTTAAGGGTAAGGGAAAATTCTCCAACGTTAAGTGCTATCCGATGATGAATGAAATGATGTTCAAATAAATCCAGGGCTCCATAGAGCTTACAGTTACCATTCGACTTTCAGGATAAAAGAAAACCTCCAAAGTTAGGTCATATTGGACAATAGGAGCTTAGAGTAACCACACATTCATCTTTAAGGATAAGGGAAAACATTCAAAGTTAAGTCATATCAGATGATGAATGAAATTATGTTTATGTGAGCATAGAGTTCATAGCGCTTAGAGTTACCAGATATTCATCTCTAAGGATAAGTAAAGGCTCCAACGTTATGTCATATCGGACGATGAATGAAATGATGTTCAAATGAGTCCAGGGTCTATAGAGCTTAGAGTTACCTGACATTCATCTCTCAGGATAAGGGAAAGCCTCCAACGTTAAGCCATATCGGACGGTGAATGAAATGATGTTCCAATTAATACAGGGTACATAGAGCATTGAGTTGCCAGACATTTATCTGTCAGGGTAGGTGAAAACTTCCAACATTAAGTCATATCGGACGATGAATGAAATGATGTTCAAATGAGTCCAGGGTCCATAGAGCTTAGGGTTACCAGACATTCATTTTTCAGGATAAGGGAAAACCTCCAACGTTAAGGCATATCGGACGGTGAATTAAATGATGTTCCAATTAGTACAGGGTACATAGAGCATTGTGTTGCCAGACATTTATCTGTCAGGGTAGGCGAAAACTTCCAACGATAAGTCATATCGGACGATGAATGAAATGATGTTCATATGAGTCTAGGGTCTATTGAGCTTAGAGTTACCAGAAATTCATCTTTCAGGATAAGAGAAAACATCCAAAGTTAAGTCATAAGGACGATGAATGAAATAATTTTCAAATGAGTTCAGGTTCTATAGAGTTTAGAGTTACCAGACCTTCATCTTTAAGGATAAGGTAAAGCCTCCTACGTTAAGTCATATCGGACGATGAATGAAATGATGTTCCAATGACTCCAGAGTCTATAGAGCTTAGAGTTACCAGGCATTCACTTTTCAGGATAAGGGAAAACCTCCAAAGTTAAGTCATAAGGACGATGAATGAAATGATGTTCAAACGAGTACAGGGTGCATAGAGCATTGAGTTACCAGATATTTATCTTTCAGGGTAGGGAAAACTTCCAACGTTAAGTCTTATCGGACGATGAATGAAATAATGTTCAAATGAGCCCAGGGTCTATAGAGCCTAGAGTTACCAGACATTCATCTTTAAGGATAAGGAAAAGCCTCCAACGTTGTCATATCAGACGATGAATGAAATGATGTTCCAATGAGCCCAGGGTCTATAGAGCTTAGAGTTACCACACAATCATCTTTAAGGATAAGGAAAACCTCCAACGTTAAGTCATATCAGACGATGAATGAAATGATGCTCAAATGACTCCAGAGTCTATAGAGCTTAAAGGTATCAGATGTTCATCTCTAAGGATAAGGGAAAGCCTCCAACGTTAAGTAATATCGGATGATGAATGAAATGATGTTCAAATGAATCCAGGATTCCATGGAGCTTAGAGATACCAGACATTCATCTTTAAGGATAAGGGAGAACCTGAAATTTAGAGTCATATTAGATGATGAATGAAGTAATATTCAAATGAGTTCTGGGCTCATAGAGCTTAGGGGAAATGACAGAGATTGTATTGAGTAGTGACAAATTAGTCGTCAATGTTGTAGTTTTCAAGATATGTAAATTGATTTAATTTTCTTGGCAATTAAAAGAGAAAAAGAAATAGGACGCATTACTTTTTGACCCACCCTCGTATTTTGCTGATATTTTAATGCAATCTTTTTATTCATTTGAGCCACTTCTAGTTTATGAATTATTTTCTACATAACTTGGTCCCTTTACATTCAAATATAAGGTATTCTGTATCTTCTTTTCTCCTGCATATTGGGCATTGTTTCTGTGGAAAACCTTATCTCAACCCTTTTAGTCTCCATGCACCCACTGTACCCTCACTTTGTTCTTTATTTAGTTTGTCAGTGGATTCGTCTCTTTCCCATGTACCTTTTATTGCAAAGTAATATTCTAATGATTTTTTCCAACTATGTCAGCAAACACTGTTTGTATGTCTTCAAACCTCCTCTTGATTCTTTTCCAAACCACCAGTTTTCACTGGCCATAGCCAGATAAAACCACGATTCCTGCGTCCTTCCTTGCGCGCAGTTTAGCATTTGCCGACAGTAAAGGAGGTGGTTCTGCGGAACTCCAATACCTCTTTTACTTCCCTTCACATCTCTTGTACTTCTAAAAAAAAAAAAAAAAAAAAAAAAAAAAAAAAATTTTACAAATTTTTCGTAGACCATAACGTTCCAACTTGTAATAAATAGGTCCTATAGCAGCATCCACTTCCTCTTAAAACTCCGTCTGTGCAATGGTTTAAAGATGAACCTTAAAAAGTAAAGAATGTGCTTCTTATTTGCATATCATATTCAATTAATTCTAAAGCAATGTTTTCAAATAAAGACGTGTGCAAAATATTAGACTCAGTGGATTAATTTTTAACACATACCGTTTATTTTCTATCTATTTAACAGGAATAATATTACAAAATATTTTTCAAATCTTAGTATTTTGTATGCATTCCTTTAGCATTTACTACCATTTTATGGGTTAGGTATGCTCTCTACAAGGAAGGAGCACTTTTCCTTTTCTTCTTAATCTCTGTGCCAAATGCTTATCAGGCCCTCAATAAACTGAAATTTCCTTATTTACAATTTTTCAGTCTCTATTTAACAATACAGCACAGATTCTTTATTGTATTTAAATCAGAGCTTCCCCGGCCAAGGTTTTACTTTTAGATTTTGCTTTCTTTGAGGAACTGGGTTACAGATTTTGCTCTATGGCAGGGAGCACTGTCATGCATGAACACAAAATCACTTTTTGGAAACCATTCTTTACTTTGCGGAAATAGTCTTGTTTCTAATATACTTTTATACTGTTTCTGCTCCATAGATCCCACAACTATATATAATCTTCCAGGTCCATTGACAGACATACAGCTCCATACCATTTTTATGTTGGGTGCTTTACTTTTTGATTGACACACTGAAGGGAAAATGCTTCTTTATCTGTCCTTCTCACATATTGGCTGCTCTCCTCACATACTTCAAACATGGATTTATCTGAGAAAATTACCTGAAACAATAAAAACCTCTATTAACATAAAACTGTTTTTAAATTTCTCAGTGTAACTAAACCATGTTTACTTCATTTCCATAAAATTTACTTGTAAATATTTTAACTTTATGCTATATACAATTTTCATATTATTTACCTTTCTGCAAAATTTACATTTCTTTGGCCCATTCTAAACTTTTTTCTTATTTTGCCATTGCAGGTGTCAGTTTAGCCCCTTGACGAGGCCTGCGTGCTGGTAAACCTGCTTCACATAATCTTCTGCGAACTACTGAGGCTGATATTTCTGTACTGTACTGCTTTAGTTGATTACCGAGGTCAATGCTGGTTGCTCTTCTATTTTGTTTTGCCACCTGCACAAGTTTTCTTTGCATCCTTGGTGATAGCTTTATTTTCCTCATGAATTTTCAATCCCTTTTTGAGGTCAACGTCTCAAAGAATGTTAAAGCTTGATTAATGCGACTAAGAGAATTTTGTGAAATGCACAATTTCTTTGCTATTTCACGTTGTGAATAATGAGTTTCCTTCAAAAGAGTCTCAGTTACAGCTACTTTCCTTGGGGATAAGTCAGCAGTTTTACCCATAACCTCACTTTTGAATCAATGTGAATGCTAAGGATACGATACACAAAGTTACCTGGATTGAGATCAATTACTAATAAATACTGAGGATATATTAGCCATAAAACACAATAAAGGCAAATATTAACAATCTTCAGTTACTACATTCACCAAATGAAAGCAATATCAACAAACAGTTGGATAAACAGACATGAAGAAAATGGCTGCTCTTAATTCAGGGCTAGCACCATTCTGCTATAAGTAAAGGAAAAATCCCTCAGCTATTATTAAGAGATAAATTTCATTGAATGTGCTTCATATTATTGAAAGGAAAACAATTGCGACAAATCTAAATAGGTTACGGCTGTAAATAACTATTATTTTGAATGTTAAACTGCAGCAAAGTAAAAAATAATGAATGAGTGTAATAATTGGCACACACTGTAAACTGCATAAAATAGTATTGGATAAAAAGCTGTAAGGACGTGACAATGTTTAAATTCCAAGCATAAAAATGTGGAATCAAAAGAACTTCGCCAAGTTACCCCGAAGTTGCGGTCAAGCTGTTGGTGATACAGGCTGTGAACGTCGATGTTGCAATATTGGTTAGTTGTGTCCAGCTGTACAGCGTGAGCCATTGCCGCATTATACTGGGTATTAGGCCTTTCATAATCACAGACATGAATCCTTGCGCGTTTTGTCGCGTTTCCCCGTGTAGGAGCTTAACAAGTTTCGTGATGTGTAAACCTCTAGCAGTATTAAACACCATCCCTGCTCCGCTAGCCTTTACGTGACTACTGGTTTAGTGTGGAGGATACAGTACCAGTGTAATTATGGGCGGAGTGGCATAGGCAGTAGTCCACATTGCTTTCGGCTTTTTCGTGGATTTCTCTTGTCGCTTCCTCATCCTTTCTCAGGTGATGCGGTACGGTTAGCAGCTTCTGTAGTTTTCTGATTCTGTTCTGTTCTCTCCCCGCTTGTACCGACAGGCACTGCCCGCACACTTCACAACTCACGCCGGTTAAACTGGTAGAGTTTGTTTAGTTAACTGAGGTGCACCTCGGCAGCTTCTTTTGACGAACCCTTATAATCGGTTTACAACCCCGGCCCTCCTTCCCCCAGTCCGTTCTTCAAGGTTGCCACCTTTCTCGATACGTCATGGGTATCGTACGAGGTTTCGTCTAAACAAATTATCTTATGTCCATTACTGCGAAACCACCATAGCTTTGACAAATAAATATATATCGCCAAGCTACAATTCTACTGGACTACATAATAACTCTTATCTTATTCAAAGTGCGGTATTTGAAACCCAGCTCCTTTAGGACTCCGAACAAAGTGAAGTGCCCATAAAGAAAGTCACAAATTTCTTGCAAATATACAACCAATTCGTCAAAGGTGGGCGCTCTCCTTTTTGCATAGAATCTATAAATTTCCCGGCGAATTAAATTGCATGAGAAATTATCTACTTTAGAGATTTACACACGTTCACACTTGATCGGCGTCTTTAGTATTCCTTTCGTCACAATTTTCCTTACTGTATTTCTGTGAATTCCCAGAATTTATCAGGTACGGATTCACCACAATATTATTCGTCTACCTCCGTATAACTGTGATCTGAATGCAATTGAGCTGGCGTGCGCAAAACTATGGAATGTTTTCAGAGGATGCAACGTTACTTGCGATTTCTTCGCTTATCATACACGCTATTCTGCTGAACTATGTTTTTCAAAGTTGACCACACTGCAGAAACAAAAGAGCTTTTGATCTCGCTTCTTCCCGTCTGCCCGCACCACACCGTAAGTCCAGTGCTCAAGAAAACATGCGCGTACTATACTTCAATGTGCGAGAGGGATGCGAGAAGAGCAAGCCTGAAGCCAAATATGGTTAAGGCTGCTCATCAGTTACAGGAACCAGATAAAGATAAAATATTGAATTATTATCGTTGGTTTCAGATGTTCAGTGTTCAGAATCCTGTCAAAGTACTATCACATTGTTCCGTTTATCCGGTTATGTGAACTCACAGAACTCACGGCATTGGGCCATCGAAAACCCACATGTTATCCATGAAGCACAATGCAGCTATTACAATCGAAGTATGGTGCACAGAGAGAATAGTGGAACCAACACCTTTTTGGCCAGAATGTGAACACCGCAGAGTACCGGCTGATTTTCATGGAGTTTGTGGAGCAGCTGGACGATGTACAGCTGAATCAAGGATATTTTCAGTAAGATGGCGCCACATTTCATCCAACTAAAGAATCCATGGAGGAAATTTAAAGTTTCTTTGACGACCGGAGAATTTCCAGGAACCAGTGGCTACCAAGATCTCCGGATTTGGCATCGCCAGATTTCTTGTACTTAGAAGACAGCGTTTACGCCACACGTCCCCAGACATTAGACGATCTGGATTACAACATCACTTAAGAGACAAAGTCACTATATATATATATATATATATATATATATATATATGTGTCAAAACTAAGGAAGTTTTGCAGTAATGGACATAAGATAACTTATGTAGACTGAATCTCGTACGATACCAATGACGTATCGTGAAAGGTGGCAACCTTGCAGTAAGGTCTGGGAGAAGGAGGGCCGGGGTTGTAAAACGATTATAAGGGTTCGTCAAAGGCAGCGGCCGACGTGCACACGAGTTAACTAAAACGACTCTGTAACAAGTTGTAGCCAGTACAGTTCGTTTTATAAAAAATAATGAAGGATAAGTTCCAGTTCTATATAAATCACTCTATATAGCAAAACGAAGTATAAGTTTCTAGAATATTTTTTCGATTACATGGTGGAAAGAGTGTGGTAAATTTTGTACGAATATTTAAAGAAGAATGAGTGGAAAAGTTTACTCAAATGTAACAACACACCATACATTTTATTGTAGCAGTAACAAATCTGCAAGGGCATCTTGTAAACTAAGCCATCATGAATAACAACAGTTCCCGGCTGTTAACAGTTTTTTTATGAAACTCTTTCTGGTTGAATGATGCAGCATTATCTCGTTGTTGTTATTATTATGAACAGGTAGCAGAGCTCGATGAAAGAGAGGCTTGCTGTTTCACATTAAATGCATATTTGGTGTAGGAAGCGGCACATGCACCACTGAGCTGATGACAATCCCAGCTTTATTCGGATTTTTCGCATATTATGATAGCTGTTAATATTCCCCTCAAAACACCTTCACAGGTATATTGAAAAACACGTATAGGAGAATTTAAACTACTGCAACAGCTGTCAGTCCATTATATAGCGTAGCATCAAATGAGTCCAATTTTATTTATGTTTTTTATAGATGAGACAATAGACAAGGTTAAAGAAAGAAATCAGCACAGTCCGGTAATAGCAAACAAAGAAATAACTGACCTGCTATGAGCGGATGACTTAATGGTAGGGTCTATAAGGGTAGTAGGATTGAAGAAGGAAAATGTGAAGACTGGGGATTAAAAATAAACATAAATGGAGTTAAACTAAAGAAATATGGAAAGTGGGTTCTAAATGGCAAAAGGGTAGAAGTGGTCAATGAATTTGAATACCTAGGAGTAAGGTTGAATAACAATGGAAAGTAGGGAGCAAACAGGAGAAAATTGAAGCAAAAGGAAGGGTTTCAATGATTGGAATAAGAATATGTAAATATAAACTAGAAATGACAACCAAATATTTAGAAAGATTGTATAAAGCACTAGTTGAATCCAAACTGTTGTATGCCGTGGAGATCTGGGGGTGGGCACAGAGGTAAACAAAACGGTGGACCAAAGGTACAGAAGGTTTTGTAAAGAGCTACTAGGGTTATCAAGTTCAGCACCTAGGGAAGTAGCTTTAGGAAAAACAAGATTAAATAGAAATTAATGGAAAGAATTATAAAATTTTGGTATAGGTTTTTGGTTAAACAAGCAGGGATAATTATGAACTTATGCATGAGACAGCAAAAAAAGATTAGAGAACTCAAATACCTGGTGGGTAGGGGTAGGAGTAATTATGAGAAAAATAGAAATGGGAGATATATGGAGATTAGAGGAAAGGAATACAAGCGATATGGGTAAATTAGTAAAATGCAGAATAGAAGGTATATAAAGACAGGAAATATGGCAAAGTTAAGAAAATATGAAATCGATACAATTGTACAAGCAAATAAAAAGAAATTAGGGACGAGAAGCATATGTACATTACTGCAATAGGCAAGACAGAAAAGGGTTAGCTTGGATGACAACAGGAATAATATTTCTAAGAGGGATAAGAGGTAGGGAAAAGGGAATTTGTGAATTGTGTGGGGGGAATAGAAAGTATAGAACACTATGTAATGCGAAAAGGTTGCAATGTGGAGAATAAAGGTTTGGGAAAAAAACTGGGAGAAAGTAGAGAAGAGGATAGTAGCTATAAAATGTTAACGGACAGGGAGGAAAAGAAGGTTAGAAGTATTGGTGAGTTCTTGCAGAAAGTAAAAGAAAAATAGGCCAGAAATGTAAAAAATGTAAGAAAGGAAGAGGAGGGGGAAGAATGGGACTATATAGGTAATCAAGGACGTATGGAGTTTAAGAGCTACCTGGCAGAGCAAAAGACCAGTGTGCCATGCATGCCAAGGTAGCAAAGGTAAAGAAAAATAAATGTAGCCAAAATTTGTAAATTTTAAAATTTTAGAATATGCACAAAAAATATATCATATCAATTATCCGCTAAAAGCATGAGGAAATAAATGAAATCAAAAAGATTTTAATAGTTACTTCTGAAAAGGAATGCGATATCAGAGTGCTGTTCAATAAACAAAGTTTACAATTTTTTACGGTTATAATTTTTCTCACAAACATTCAATATTATTTTATTCTGATAGCTTAATGTGAAACAAACATGCCGTAGTAGTTTCATTGTCGGTAATCCTGGTTCCCGCCTGTGAAAACCAGGTGAGTTCAGACAGCTTTAGTACCGCCTACAGCTGCAACGGAGGTAACGTGTAGTTAAAGTTGATATTGGAGGAAGATCTGGAGATTCTTTCAAACTCAATCAGTGCTGAAGAAACTTGGCTACATCATTTTGATCGTGATAGCAAACAGCAAAGCTCAGTGCCCTCTGTGCCCCCTCCCCCCAGATCTACACTACATACAACATTTTGGATTCCACTAGTGCTTCATACAATCTTTCTAACCACTTGGTTGTCACTTCTAGCTTATATTTGCATATTCTGATCCCATTCATTGCCGCCCTTCCTTTTGCTTCAATTTTTCTCCTGTATGCTACCAACTTTCAATTGTTATTCAACCTTATAAGTTTTCAAATTAATTGACCACTTCTACTCTTTTGCCATTTAGTACCCACTTTACATTTATTTTATAGCTTACATGAGTGCAGTTTTAATGTAAAAAATGAGCCTTGGTCTCAAAATAGAGTCTTTATTATTTTTATGCTAATATTTTACACGTTAGCGCCATGTAGTTGTTAAAATTACTTTGAGGTGAAAAAAGACCCCATATATACGAGGACTGTTCAATAAAGAATGATCATAATCTTTTTACAATCAGAATATTTTGCGCCCAATTTCAATGTTATTGTATTCTGTTAGCCGAATGTGAAACAAACACGCCGTAGTAGTTTCAATGTTGGTACTCCTGGTACCCGCCTGGGAGAGCCAGGCAAGTTCATTCATGTTCCGTATGGCCTACCGCAGCAATGGAGGTAACACGCGAGGAACAATATGGATCTTTCAAATTCTCAACAAACCTTCAGTTGAGGCCTATACAATGTTACAGGAGGCCTGTGGAGAGTCTGTTCTTCCCTACAGCACAGCTCGAATGAGGCTTAAAATGTTTAAAGAGGGGAGACAATGAATTTCAAAGGAAGGTGGACCCGGTGCACCAATTACTGCTCTTACGGAAGAAGCCATCAACATCCCTGCTGCCATTGTGAGAGAGGATCGACGAATTACCTTAAGATCACTTTATGAAATACTCAGTACTTCATTTTGTGTCACCTACACGTTGGTGACACAAACATTACACATGATAAGTGTTTGTGCGGGATGGGTTCCAGGACTGTTGATTCCCGAACAAAAGGACATTCGCATGCAGGTCTGCATTCAGTTAAATTTGATGTAACAGGAAGATCCCTAGGTTCCTTCAAACGTAATCACTGCTGATGAAACTTGGCAACATCATTAAGATCCCGAGAGCAAACACCATGCTAAGTGTGTAAATCACCATCACCAATCCCTAAAAAGCAAAAGTGCTGCGTTCTGCTGGGAAAGTTATCGTCATCTCATTCTTTGACATTCATGGACTGGTTTATCAGTATGTTGTACCTGCACACACATCAGTAACTGGACAATACTACAAGGATGTCCTGAAAACATTGCTAGTCCATATTAGGTGCAAAAGACCACATTTCCGAGAAGCAGGCTCCATGCTGCATTACGATAATGCGCGGCCGCATATTACCAATATTGTTGCTGAATATATTTCAAAAATAAACGTGAAGCGCATCTCTCAGCTCAGTAGAAAATTATCACATTTTCTTGACAACTTACATTTACTCATCCTCATAATTTGATGGTCCTTCTCCAAATAGTCTTCCCTGAATGCGATGCACTTGTCTCAGCGTTTCTGCCAGTCTTCAAAGACATACTGGAAAACATTTTTGAGACATTCTTCAAAATCGCCTCCACAGGCTTCACCACTGCTTCTGATGGTAAATAATGCCTCCATGAAGATGTTTCTTTAAGTTAGGTGATAGACAAAAGTCACATTGGGCTAAATACGGACTATAGAGAGGATCAGGGATGCAATTTACGTTGATTTGTGCAAGACATTCAACAACAACAATGGCAATATGCGGCCGCGCATTATCCTGTTGAAGCATCCAGCCGGTTTCAAAGAAATATGGTCTTTTGCGACTGAAATGGACTTGCGATGCTTACAGGACATACCTGTAGCACTGTTTAGTTACCGATGTGTGTGCAGGTACAATGTGCTGTTAAACCATTCCATGAGTATCAAAGAATGAGATGACCATAGCTTTCCCAGCAGAAGTAACCACTTTTGCATTTTTTGGGGGGGTGGGTAAGTGATGAAGGAGCTTTCTACACTGAGCTTTCCGGTTTGCTCTCAGGAGCAACATGATGTAGCCAAGTTTCATCAGCAGTGATTACGTTTGAAAGAAACTCTGGATGTTGCTCTAACATCAACTTAAACTGCATGCAGTCCTGCATGCGAATGTCCTTTTATTTGGGAATCAACAGTCTTGAAACCCATCGCTCACAAACGCGTCTCATGTGTAATGTTTGTTATAAACGTGTGGGTGGCACCCAATGAAATGTTCAGTATTTCAGAAAGTGATGTTAAGGTAATTCGTCTATCGTCTCTCACAATGGCAGCAGCAACGTTGATGTTTTCCTCCATAGGAGCAGTAACTGGAGCATTGAGTCCACCTTCCTTTGAAATTGATTGTCTCCACTCTTTAAACATTTTAAACCAACTTCGAGCTGTGCTGGAGGTATGCACAGACCCTCCGTAGGCCTCAGCTGAAGATTTGTTGAGACGAAAGCAGAATTTCAAGCCCCATATTGTTCCTCACATGTTACCTCCATTGTAGTGGTAGGCGATACTGAACATGTCTGAGCTTGCCTGCTTCTCACAGGCTGGAACCAGGAGTAGTAACTATGAAACAACAGATTACAATGAGATTGAATTTAGTGCGAAAAATTATGACCGTAAAAAATTAGGCTCATTCTTTTTTGAACTGCCCTTGTATAAATGCTCTTCTAGAGCTGATACCTTGTAAAGGGTAAGATTGTCATTCCAATGTTAATTTGTTTATTCCTGAATAATTTTCCAGGACAGTGACTGATATACTCTATGTAGGTTCGAAAGCTGTTTGCTTGAAGAATGGAAATCAAAACAAACATGTGAACAACATTAGGGCCCATTTTTATGCAGCTTACTGTAGCTGTAGGCCAACTCGTAATGCTTCAAAATAATCGGCATTTTCAACTTAGTTCCTTTCATAAACATATTACAGGTGCTTTCTCTGCAGCGTTTTCTGTTTGTGACCACTTCACACGTTTATTACACTTCAAAGGTTGTGCACCCAATAACAAGCGTCAAACACACTAGTGCTATTCATTTGTTCCAACTGCATGTACAGCATTTTATGAACTCCATCTAGCAGACAGAGAAAAAAGACACTCAATAAAATACTGTGGATTTGGCGGGTGTAGATGCGCTAATCGTGTCTGGCAGATAAATTTCCTTGGCCCGTGCAGAAAGAAAAACAACCAAGTAGAGCAAGAAAATCTGTACATTATTGATTAGTGAGTCAGATTTTCCTTCGCGTTCCGAATACAATGGGCATTAAATTCCATTTTCGTTGCCGTTTTATCATAACTCTAGCTATGCTACAAACTTCGTGAAGTGGAAGAAGCTCTGTTTTCTGCAGTTGCTGCAATTAGTTCGTACCTCGGGGCGGACCAACAAGCGAATACAAAGACTTTGCCTGGAGCATAGACGTGGCGTGCAACGTCTCACCTGTGAAAACCTTGCCTCATTAATTCCCTGTACTGCACCCATCTACAGCCTTATTACGAAATATTGCACAGCGAGCTCAACAACAGGGAGCGTTTCAAAAATGCAGATAATGGGAGCTCATTATAAATGTTATTAATGTTTGTGGTAACCAAAGCTTAGTGTTTACCGACACCCATGTTTATTCTGTGTTTCAAATGGGGAGGGTTCTGTAGTCTAGCTCATCAGATGCTATATCACACTCAGCGTTGCCAGCTTGTTACATCACTCCTTTTATATTTCCCTCTGTCTCGCACGCGCATACAACATGCAGGTCTCCTTGGAGCAGACGTAAGTCTAAGCAAATTATATTTTACAAACTTTTACAATGATGCAGTTTCCAAAATAATTTTTTTTATAATTTTTATTGATCGATCAGCAGCACAATGCTTTACAGATCAGAGTGAAAAGAAAGTAACAGTACAATAAGAACAATAACACTCAGGGGTAGGCTACCAGGCCACCCCCTAACTACATTAAGTTAGAATACCAATGATACTCTCTGAGAAATTATGTCAATATTGAAGTTGTAAGACACACATCAAGCACTAAAATCACTCGAATCAGATGTATCACTTAGAAGCAGGTGCTGTGGTAGTCTCCTCTTCAAGCGTGAGGGCTGGCGCGTGCGTACGCCGATATTATAATGCACATCTCCTGGAACTTCTTGCAGCGTGGCAAAGAAACGACGAGCGATCCTGCGAATGTAGTCGAGAAGAGGTAACAGTCCTAGTTCGTGATGGAGCTGCTGATTACGGATGAACTATGGAGCTTTGGTAGCGATGCGCGTGAAGCGATTCTGTATGACCTGAAGACGACGCAGATGACATGTGCGTGCGGCCCCCCACACTTGGCAGGCATATGTAATACGCGGACGAACGGGTGATATGTAGAGTAACAATGAAGACTGTAGGCTGAGGGTGGAACGGCGATGCAACAGAGGTGAGAGTTTTGAAAGTCGCCCGGAGGCCAGTGATATAAGACGATCGATATGAGCACGCCAGGTCAGTCGAGAGTCCAAAAGCACTCCAAGGGCTCCCTTGGGGAGCCAAGGGACATTGTTCCTGTAGAGACGCTACGGAGTAAGCGGAGTATATCGGTGAAGAGTGAAGATTTTAGCTTCGGTTTTCTGAGGGTTCAATGAGATCCGCCCAGTGCTGAACCAATGAGTTAGGCGATCTAAAGAGAGCTGTAATACTAGTTGTGCGTGCTGGAGATTAACATGAGAATTATTATAGTACCGTGTCATCAGCGTAAAGAGCTAAAGAAGTCGGAGCTAAGTCAGGAATATCAGAAAAAAAAATAAAAATTGGAAAAGCATTTTCGCAAATTATATATATTTTAAAATACTATAAATATACTTATAGTTTATGAATTACATGTTTTTCTGATCCAGTGGAACTGCCAGTGGCTCATCTATATCGCTGCCTGCCTCAGTAGAGTGGTGGTAGAGTGTCTGCCTCACGTTCAAGAGGTCCCGAATCTCGGTCAGGGTGAGTTACCTGGGTAAGGTCCTTTCTGGGGTTTACCCTTGCACTGAAAGATGAATGTCGGGTAACTCTATGGACCCTGGGCTCATTTGAGCATCCTTTCACCCATTCCATTCATCGTCCTATATGACTTAACGTTGGAGGACGTAAATTACAATAAACAAACAAAAAATCCATATTGCTCTCAATGTAACTTCCATTAAGAGACAATTTGTCATTGTCACTGTCTTCATCGTCTGACTCTTGCAAATTTATGATTATAGGCTGCAAAATCTCGTCACCTGCTAATCCTTGCTTAAAATCGTCTTCTTGAAGGTTTTCTGCATGCTTCACGCAGTTTTCCCAGTCCTGTTGTGTACCTTGTCAATTTCTTCGTGAACAAGTCCTTTAAAGTCCGTCAGTTTAATAGTGTTATTTCTGTTTGCAATCCCCTTTTTATTTGAGCCCACACCAACTCAATTGGATTATACTGGCAGTGGTATGGTGGGAAGCGTATTACATCTTGTCCCGTTTCAATTGCAAGTTTATCCAGCTTATACACCTTTTCCGTGTTTTTGATCGGAACTACTCTTTGCAATAACTCATTTTTAGATTCTGTTTCCGAAAATATTTTGAAGAACGTGTACACCTTAAAAATACTTCGAGCCTGACTTTGCAATAATTGCCTTTTTGACTCGCCACTAAATTCACCGCAAGAAGCCATTGCACTATTTAACTCTTACTCTACTGTCGTGTAAAGAACAACTGAATGATATTGATCTGAACTCTCCAGAGTAAATAAACACTTCTTTTCCAGCATTCATTCATAAACATAAGATTACAGAATTTTACAGGCTAACAGGAAATGAAGTGTTTGCTTTTTCTCAAATTTAACACCTTGACTTATTCACAGTAATTCTTTTATCACGTCATATCAGTAGCTTAAAATTCAGTTCTGAGTAATTAAAAGTATATGTACATACATGCACACCAACCACTTTGAACTCTCTAGAGTAAATAGAGATTACGAACCATTCATAAACAAAGATATAGTGTGACCAGACACGTTCTGTCAGGGCAGCAGGAAATTTATTGTTTCCTCTCGCTCGAATTGGATTATTCAAAGTAATTCTTTCATCACGTCATGTCAAAAATTTACGTTTCACTTCTGAGTAATTACAAATATACGTACACGCCTACATGCCAAATTCATACAGTGCTAACGTCGCGATTTATTGCTATAATACAGGTAATATTGGTTTATTTATTTGTATTAGAAAAACTATTTGAATTATGCTATGCAACTTACTATGCTGTAAGTACTTTAAGGCCCGGGGTTTATAGTTCGGACCACTATTAATACAATTATTATCAGTATAGTAAGTCGCCATTAAGGTAGTTGTCTCATGTGTTTATGAGAGCTCCTAAGTGGTTTACCGGGAAAACACGACTCAGTTGGAGAATTTAATGTCATGTTGGCATGTTGGCCATAGTAGCTCAAGGTTAGAGCGGCTGGACGGCAACCAGAAGATACGTGGTTCAAATTGCGGCTATGGCCATGAATTTTTGAGTTTGAATCTATCTTTCTTTACTTTAGCCTACATACGGCCAGTGTGAAAGAACAATTAATTTCCATTAATTGTACCTAATAGTAGTCCGAACTATAAAGCCCGGGCCTTAAAGTCCTTACAGCATAGTAAGTCGTCATTAAGGTAGTTGTCTCATGTGTTTATGAGAACTCCTAAGTGATTCACCGGAAAAAAAACGAGTCAGTTGGGGAATTTAATGTCATTTTGGCATGTTGGCCATAGTAGCTCAAGGGTCAGAGCATCTGGATGGCAACCAAAAGATCCGTCCTTCAAATCCCGGCCATGGCATTGAATTTTTCAGTCTGACTATCTTTACATACTTTAGAATACACGCGGCCAATGTGAAAGAATAATTAATTTGCAATACATTTTAATAGTATATTTAAATTTATGAACTTAAGTTATACCAAATTCTTTAATTTTTTATTTCAAAATGCTTATTAAGCCAAGGATGGTAAGTGAATGTTTTAGAAAATTATAATCATCTTCTCTTTTTTAAGGGTACAAATATCATTAGCCTTATTTTACAATTTAAATACTTAAATTTTACCATTCATGGGTAAACGGACATTTTCGAATTATTTTAAAGAATTCGGTATAACTTTAGTTTCTCAAAATAAATATAGTATTAAAGTTTATTGCATTGATCTAAAAAGATAATAAAATTCCTAATATTAAGACATCTAGTATTTATCAGTTTAATTGTTTCGATTGTGATAAAGTTTAAATTGGTAAGACAAAACGTCATTTAAAAACCAGAAAGAAAGAACATCTTAGTAACATTAAGTATAAACAAAATGATAAATCTGCCGTAGCACATCATTTTGGTCATTTAACAATGAAATAAATCCTGAAGTTAAATTATTAAAATAATTAAATGGTCCGCTAGCTTTAATTGTTTGGGAAATATATATTTAAAAACAGATATCGCATAATGAATTTTGAATTACCGGCAGTCGATTCTCTTTTTAAATTTGTTTCATTTTCAGATTTTGGTATCACTAAAAAGAACATATTCACATCTAGCGTTGGTAACGATGGTGCCAGCTTTGTTGTTTCTGGCTGAGGATGTGTAAAAGTTTCAGATGAAGCAGCAATCCCGGAAAATTTATAAGAACATCATCATCATTTCGTATAATATCAGTGAAATTTAGAGTTATAAATTGTTATATTTGCATATTGTGACTTTGTGGGTTCGTGAAATTAAAAGTCCATTGCACAAACTTAAAATGATCTTTATTTCCACCGAATTACAGTTGTTACACTTGCCGATTACATAGAATCACGTAGCGCACACAAATACAATTTACCATTTCGTCTGTCACAGGTCCACTCCGCACTCACTGTTACGTAATACTGCACTCTAGAGTTGACTAAAAGCTCCTCTGATACACGTACGCAGTCTTCGACTCCGTTCCCTAGCACTGCACTCCTCACGGCTGCTCGCCCAAAACTGAACTGACCCAAGCCAAGAGCAGATGCAGGTCGCCCGGGTTCTACCGGGCGGAGGATTACAAGCCACGGTACGTATCCGCTGTGCGGATTTGCCCGTGCGGTATGATAGATATATATGTTTATGCGCAAGCGTGCGTGTCGTTTAGTAAGACGGCGCAGTTGGCCTCTACTGATGCTTCTGGTACCAGGATATTCCCCCTCGGGGGTGGGGGAGCCAGTGCCCGTTCCACCTGGCTTTGTGCGGCCGCTAGCGATCCGTCAAGCAGTGATGGAACCAGTAGCGAGAGACCAGATGGGAATTACGGTGTTGAGGTTTAAAAAGGCCAGGTGGTGTGCGCGTCCCAGGGCACGACTGCAGGTGTTAACCTTCCAGTCGCGGCCAAGGCGCGTGGTAACATGGCGGTGATTGGTAGGGGCAGGAGGAGAGACAGACCCTACCACCCAAGGGCATCCTTGGGTAGGCGGTAGCTCCTCCGTCTCCTGGGGAGACGGTGGTCGTATTGACCAAGTGAATTCACCAGCTGGTTGTGGTGGGGTGTGATCTTGGCATACAAGGTGCGTGTTCGTTCACGCACGACGTTTACGACGAATGGTATGCCAGACTGGGTGTGCAGGAAATGAGATGGGAACCTGCAGTCGGTGCCGTAGATCATTCTTAAGGCTCTGTCCGACTCGTCCACTGCAGCGCTTAGATACGCAGATTGCTGTGTCTGGAAGTTTCGCGGCTCAGAACATCATCCGAATTGTTCGAGACGTCAGGGGAGGGGGAAAGAGACGGACAGTTACTAGTGACCCTTTCCTAAACATCCCCTATGTTAGCGCTGCAAGATAAATGAGTGGGCGTGGGCTAAATGCCTCCTGTCCCCTAAAGTCTGTTTAGCCAACGTGTGTGCAGTTCCCAGTCCAAGGGACCTCAAAGAACCTGACCTTTCCGCCCATTAATGACCGTCATAAATCTATCTCCACACTTCAGAAATGGAACACTGACGTTGGGGACCAATAGCAACCGTGATATTCTGAAAATGACAGTTGCATGTCTACTCCGCGTGGAGTCTCAGTTGCCAAAGTTCCAACTTCCTGTTGTTCTGTTTCATTAGGTGCAAGACGGTGATGTTAAAATGTTGCAACCTTGTAGAAGGGACCGTCAGGAGGAGGGTCTATGTTGTAAAACGATTATGAGGGTCCCTCAAAGAAAGCGGCCGCCGTGCACTTGCGTTGAGTAGACAGACTTTACCCATCTGCCAGTCGGTCCTGCCTTCCGATAATTGGGTGACAATATATAAGCTATTAAGGTAATTGCAATTCTAATGTTTTTGAATTAAGTTAAATAATGGCATCCAAGTACTTGACTCAATATGTTTAAAAAATGTTTATTTTTGATTTATTCCCTTCAAGACACATACTGACTTATGTACGGTTTTGTATTAATTTTTAATTTGGATTCTCGGACCCTCAGGATCTGTATTTTCTGAGCAATCTCCATATTGAAATTTTGGATGAAGTGCCATCACTTCTCTGTGGACTGTTTACTTGGTAGAGAAAGTAAGAGTTTAAAAGGAACGAGTGGAAAATATTATGTGAAGGCAGCATTTCAGATTTTTAATAGAAGCTTGCAAAGAGAAGATCAGTAACATCTGCTACCCTAAAACCTTGTTTTACAATTCATTAAAAGAGTACATTTTCACTACATTACGTGGTACTAAACAAAAGACAGTGAAAGCCAAAACTAAGTTCACAACAGTAGATTCCAAATAAAATAATAAACACGCTATTTGTGCAGATGCTAGGAGAGCAGTGGCATCTTCTGAGAAGGTGAAGAACTGATGGTGATGCTGTCGAGGTGAGAAAGACGCAATTACAGCGGCTTTTGTTTTCTTGAGAGACGTTTCATAAATCATTCAAATTCAATTTCACTGCTCGACCCATCTGTGGTCTGTGGAAACAAGAAACAAGAGCCTGTCTTAAAGAAGAGACGAAAATATGACACTCCTGAATATTAATGTTTAAACTGCCTTAAAAAAACATATTTTCACCCTCAGAGCATACACTTTGAGAATGTACATTTGGAGAAAAATGCTGGAAGGTATAGTTTAAGAGATATAAAAACGTTGTGTTATATTTAGCTTCCTACAGCATCTTAATGTGCACAAAATTATCCTAACAAGGTAGATCAATATGATACAGACACTGGGCATCCACTAAATAAACCAGTACTTATCTATCTATATATAAAATGAATTGACGTTTGTTAGTCTCGTAAAAACTCGATAATTGCTGAACCTATTTGCCTAATTCTGGTTTTGAAATATTTAAGTTCAAGAAGGTGAAGAAGGTGACAAAAAACCTAAAATTATAATGGACCGGGTTTAACTAAATATAAAAGTACACACTCAAATTTTTATGCAATACATTGGCCTTTTATTTTCTACAGTGCGACCCAAATAAAACTGAACCACTTCAATAGGCCATAAATTTTTAACCAATAATAGGAGACACGTGCAACTTTGGGAGAATATTATTCAGAATTAGGAGATTAAATTACGCTGTTTACATCTCAGAGAAAATCTTGGAAATAAATGAGACCTGGCGACGAATATGCTCACTTCCTTCTCGGGCAACAAGCCAGGTAAAAAGACGATTAGATATCGACGATCCGGAAGTGTGCATCTCTCCCATCATCAGTATATTTATAAAATGTTATAACCACAGATGAAAAAGTATATATAACACCATAATAAATAAAGACAAAACACTATGAAAATTCGTTTTACTCAACAAAAGACTGTTTTCAGTAAATTAAGTGCCAGGTCAGGAGATGCCGTGAGTATAGAAAATTGTAAAGCTGTACTACTACTACTACTACTACTACTATTACTACTACTATTACTACTACTATTACTACTACTACCACTACTACTTCTACTACTACTACTACTACTACTACTACTTCTACTACTACTACTACTATTACTACTACTACTACTACTATTACTACTACTACTATTACTACTACTACCACTACTACTACTTCTACTACTACTACTACCACTACTACTACTTCTACTACTACTACTACTACTACTTACTACTACTACTGCTACTACTACTACTACTTCTACTACTACTACTATTACTACTACTATTACTACTACTACTATTACTACTACTACCACTACTACTACTTCTACTACTACTACTACTACTACTTCTACTACTACTACTACTACTATTACTACTACTACTACTATTACTACTACTACTATTACTACTACTACCACTACTACTACTTCTACTACTACCACTACTACTACTTCTACTACTACTACTACTACTACTACTACTACTACTACTACTACTACTACTACTACTACTTACTACTACTACTACTACTACTACTACTACAGGGGGATTTAAGGGCTTATTTCGCCCGTGGCTTTATTTCACCCTGGCTCATTTCGCCCTATGGCTGCTTCAGGGGTGTACCCTCTTCAGCCTTGACTTTATTTGGAGTTGAGGGAGGAGGCTTCTTTTTTTATTAGGTTATGTATGCATGTGTTAACATTTTGTCACATGGATAGAGTCAACATGAAAAATTCAATGCCATAGCCCTAGTGGTCTCCCGCGGAAATATATGAGTCAACTGGACAATTTAATGTCAGGACGGTGCGTTGGCCATGGTAGCTCAAAGGTTAAGAGCGACTGGACGGAAACCAGGAGATCCGTGGTTCAAATCCCGGTCATTGCATTGAATTTTTCATGTTGACTCTATCCATCAAATATCTTAGCCTATATACGGCTAGTGTGGAGAAATGATTAATTTCCATCAATTAACTAAAATTTGTCACATGTCGTTATTGGCTAATTGCAGTACTGTTAGTATTTGTCATATTATTATTTTATTTATTTAATATCATATACTTTAATATATTCTTTTCTTTATTTTATTATATATTTATTTATTTTTTAATTATTATTATTTTTAATTTTTTTTTTTTTTTGCTTTTTCATATATATAGTTTTGTTTTTAGTAGTAGTTTTCTTATTTTTGTATTTCTTATATATATTTTAAATTAACAATCTTTGTTATATGTGTACAGTCAAGCTGTACAAATCTGTGCTTCTTAAATGAACGCAGCATTCGATAAATGCAAGCTGAGAAGTCTGGTCTGGCAGAGCATTGTTTTGATAACGACCATAGAGCCAACTTTCGGGAGACGACCATCTTGGCAATATGCAACAGTTACTGGGAGCGGAGAATTGAGGAGGCTATGGCGATTTCCTCTGAAAGGAACGTGCTTAATCGTGATGCTGGATTTCAGTTCAGCTCCTCTTGTAAACCGGCCTTAGAATGGAAATCCGTAGAATTAAGAAGCAAAGATAATCAAGTAAAATAGTTACGTTTCTTTGACACAATTTTCTATACTCACGCCATCTCCTGACCTGGCATTTAATTTACTGAAAACAGTCTTTTGTTCAGTAACGCGAATTTTGATAGTGTTTTGTCTTTGTTTATAGTAGCGTTATATCCAGTATTTCATTTGAGGTTATAACATATAAATATCCTGATGATGGGAGAGATGCACACTCCTGAAACGTCGATACCTAATCGTCTTTACACCTGGCTTGTTGCCCGAGAAGAAAGTGAGAAAGTTGGAAGTGTCCTACATCAGCATCTATACATGTTCGTACTCGTCTCACCATATTCTCTGAAGTGTTACGGAGATGATATCGAATTGAGAGAACGTTATTTCCAGCAATACAGGACAACGCGTCATACATCTTATGACAGCATAGAATTTGTAAGCAAATTCTGTGATAGTTGAATAATCTCAATAGGTCTGTGGCCCCCAGGTCCTCTGACCCAACGTTTCTGGATTTTTTCTTGTGACGGTTCTAAAAATGCAGTGCACAAGAATAGGCCACGTACAGTTGATGTTCTCAAGGAATCCATTCGAACCGAAATGAGTAACATTGGCGAGGATATCCTCTGTAAAGCTTCAAAGAATATGGTGACACAAGAGACTGGTGGAGGACACTTCCAGCATTTTTTCTGAGATGTAAATAGTTTAATGTAATCTCCCAATTGTGTATTATGTTCTCCCAAGGATGAAGTCTGTCCTATTATTGGTTCAAAATTCATGGCCTATTCAATTGGTTCAGGTTTTTATGGATCACACTGTAAAAACGCCCGCCTCGGTAGCGTAGATGGTGACACGTCTGCCTCACGTTCAAGAGGTCCCGAGTTCGAATCTCGGTCAGGGTGAGTTACCTGGATGAGGTTTTTTCCGGGTTTTCCCTTATCCTGAAAGACGAATGTCTCTAAGCTCCATTGACCCTGGACTCATTTGAGCATCATTTCACCCAATTCATTCATCGTCCGATATGACTTAATGTTGGAGGACTTAAAAAAGTACACTATATAAACAAAATCATTATAAATTGGAAAGATATTCATACCTTGCCAAAGTCTTCTAAGGTTTTTCACAAATTTGGCTAATTCTTTTATTCAAATATTCGTTTAAGTGCGAGGAAGGTACTTATGAAAACAAAATTTGGTAAATTTGTGCAGAAAGACGAAAAGAAATACATTACTCCTTTTCGAAATTGATCTGACATCCAAAGAAGGTTATTATGAAAGCCAAAACAAAAGGGAACCAGATCATGAAAACAAAAGAGAATCAAATCACAATATGAAGAAAGAAGAGTTGATTTTGTTTTATTTACGTCCTCCAACGACTAGTCATATTGGGCGGTGAATAAAATGGGTGAAATGAGGTTCAAATGAGCCCAGGGCCCATAGAGCTTGGAGTTACCCGACATTCATCTTTAAGGATAAGGGAAAATCCCGGAAACACCCTTATCCATGGAACTCACCCTGACGAGATTCGAAGTCGTGACTTGAACGTGAGGCAGACTAATTTCCATCAATTAACTAAAATGGAGGGCAGTGCTTGCGGAACGACTCTCGTATAATCATCATTCTGGGCTACGTATTTCAATTAGGATTTAAGTTTGTAAAATCTTTTATTACAAATGAAAAGAAAATGATTATTGCCGCTATTGATAGTAAGCCCTTTTTATTGATAGAATTTATTTAGCTTCCCGGCATGGTCGTAATCCTTTTCATTGCTTTCTCCTGTATCAGTCGTTATACCCGATGGCAGGGAACTGGGGTTGCAGCTTAATGGCCTGACTCCATGCTATAAATGAAACAGAAATTTGTTGTACCATTCTGGTCGTTGACAGCATGCCTGGTTAATAAATTCAATAGCTTCAGCTTTATATTGCTCTTTCTGTAGCTCAAAAGAAAGTATTTCTCTATTTGGAGCACTGAGAATTTTATAAATTTAGACAAACTGCTAAAGTAGTTCAGTTTCTTGTTTGACCAGTAGGCTAACTAACCATTCTCCATTACGTATGGTAAGATCAGGATTACTAAGGAGGGGATTGAGTCTAGTCCTGATCTACTGTACCTATGTCCCCAAGTGTAACATCCCAGACAAAAAGGGTGAGGCCAAGGGAGACAGAGTGTTGCCGTCTCAAAAAGCCAAGATAGTGCAGGGCGCAAAGGAACCGCCACCTATTGTGTTTACCGGTCTTCAGAAGTTCTATGTATTGAGATGTGATGATAGATGGAAGATAAAAAAGCACTTTGAATCGAGAAGTAATATGAAATGTACGTGTAGACGCGAGATGTTGAGACGTGTTATCACATTTCAGTAAAAGTTTTCTGTTATGAGTTCTTAAAAATAGAATCTCTCTATGTTTATGCAAATGCGTTAAAATTATATCTTTTATATATCCTTGGTAAATATACAGTAAATGAAAATGGGGGAAATTATAATTATTCGTCAAACCACATCTACTTTGGAAATTAATTGTTTTTTTCACACTAACCCTGTGCAGGACGCACTATGAAAGGGTAGAGCCAGACTGAAAAATTCAATGCCATAGCCGGGATATGAAGCATGGATCGTCTAGTCTCAGTCCAGGCGCTCTAAACCATTGAGCTACTACGGCCAATATGCCGACATGACTTTAAATTCTCCAACTGACTCGTTTTTTTCCCGGTAGAGCACTAGACGTTCTCATTAAGACATGAGACAACTATCTTAATGGCGACTTACTATGCTGTAAGTACTTTAAGGCCCGGGCTTTATAGTTCGGACCATTATTAGGTACAATTACTATAAATTAATTTTTGTTTCCCACTAGCCGTGTGTAGGACGCACTATGAAAGGGTAAAGCCAGACTGAAAAATTCAATGCCATAGCCGGTATTTGAAACATGGATCTTCTAGTCCCCGTCCAGGCGCTCTAAAGCATTGAGCTAATATGCCCAAAGTGCCGACATGACAATAAATTCTCCAACTGAGCTGTTTTTCCCGGTAAACCACTAGGAGTTCTCATAAACACATGAGACAACTACCTTAATGGCGACTTACTATGCTGTAAGTACTTTAAGGCCCGGACTTTATAGTTCGGACCACTATTCGGTACAATTAATAGAAATTAATTGTTCGTTTACACTAGCCGTGTGCAGGACGCACTATGAAATCCGTGGTTCAAATCCCGGCTATGGCATTGAATTTTTCAGTCTGGCTCTAGGCTTTCACATCTAGTTTCTCCATCTCGATTCGAGACCGGGACCTGTGGGAAATAACTACATCACGGAACCAATCTAATTCTCAACGCAACCGAGAACTTCAAATCCAATGAGGGTTTATTGGACAAAAGCAATACATTATTACGTTATAATTTTAGTCTGTTTGGAGCTTAGGTTTCATTCAACTGAGGTGAGTCGAAAGAGCTGTTACGTGGGGAAGAGTTCACACAGTGAAGTAGTTCAGGAGTCCAACGGCCAGTTGTGCTGTGGGGGCCAACAGAGCAGTGCAGAGAATTACGGAACGTTCCAAGCTCTGTCGTAAGGAGTCGGTGGGCAGTGTGAAGCGCTAGTAAAGCACTTCAGGAACGACAATCAGAGTGAATGTGCAGCTCTCTGTGATAAGTAAACAGTGTTGTACAAATTACTAGTAGCGCAAGTACTGTCCAACAACGCAAAATAAGTCCCTGAGTGGTATGTGTCACCATGGCACAGTGCTATAAGGACTGCCAATGTGTGTGACATAGAACGCATGCTACACAAGTAGCAGAAACCTTTGAAAATCATGCGCCCTGTTCTCTCTGTATCCTAAAACCGAGAAGATTTATTCAGAAAAGTAAAAGAGAGCAGAATGTTTTTGAATGATCTGTAACTCAACTGATATGGAGTGTTATAAACCAATCGATAGAGGGTGTGGAAGCATACTCCAGCCCCCCCCCCCTGCGTCTCAAACCCCGGAGACTTTCTCTGCTGTCGTATACTGTAGGTGCATGTTAAATAATCATAATGAAATATTAAAGAGACGTTTTGAAGCTCCGTATTTGTGCGAGAGGCGTGGTTGTACGTTACCAATGCGTTAACCATTTTAGTCACAAATAAAGGAGTTTGTGGTAAGATTCTGTCTGTTACGGTTTTGTGAGAATATCTTTACCAAATGTTATATTAAACAAAATTATTTTCCCGGGTTTGAGAAAAATGCTTATAAAATGTGTTATATAAGGGATAGTTTATTGCAGAGGTTCCGCTCCCATTAGTCCTGGACCCGTAGGAACAAGGGCCCGGGCCTCCTTCAACCCGGGAGCGATGGATACTCTGGAGGGTTTTCCATGGAGCAATTCCTTGAGCCTAAAAAGCCCCCCACCCCGCTGAGCACAACGCCAAGCCCGGTGGAAGTGGATACGCCACTTACGCACGGCAACCCCGCAGGGAAGACTACCGAAAACCTCGGTGAGGCCGTCTAGTGATCTAGCACACCTTCTACTAGCTCTGCAGGCTAGTACCCGGGACTTTTAAGGCAACCCTCTACCCGCTCCATGCGGCCGTAGCCTGGCCGGAGGTACGCAATTCCCCGTGGGTGTCAAGAACACACTGCCCCCTCGAGTCCAACCCAATCCGAACAACTCCCAGACGGGAGTCATATAAGGGATAGTTTGGGAAAGTGAAACTTATGTGAACATTATGATATCGCACGCTTTAAAAACTCTTATTTGTTAGTTAAGCCGTTTCCAAACAGGAAGACACACACAAAGATAAGAAACCCTTGATATGTGTTATTTCCAGTCCAGTGAGCGTATAGAATATTTCTATGGAATATATTCTCTATCTAGTGTGGCCAAATTATTAGATTAAAGCTCTGAAAACCTTCTTTATTTGCTTAACATTAATACATGAACTCTCATATATATAGTGACTTTGTGGGTTCGTGAAATTAAAAGTCCAATTGCACAAACTCAAAATGTTCTTTATTTCCACCGAATTACAGTTGGAACACTCGCCGATTACATAGAATTACGTAGCGCAAACAATTACAACTCTCCAGTTCGTCTGTCACAGGTCCACTCTGCACTCGCAATTACATACAACTCCTCTGATGCACGTACACAGTCTTCCAGTCCGTTCACTAGCACGGCGGTCTTCGAGCTGCTCGCCAAAAACTGAACTCTCTCGCCAACTGCAGCCCCTTTTTATAGGAAGATTGCTGTTTCTGGAAGTCTCTTGGTTCAGGGAATCACCCCGAAGGTTCCAGACGGCAGGGAGAGGGGGAAGAGATGGCTAGTGATGTTTTTCTAACCATCCCCTCGTTAGCGCTTCACGATAAATGGGTAGGCGTGGCCAAATGCTTCCCGTCACTCACTCAGCCGTCAGTTGGTCGTGCTTTCCGATAATTGGGTGACACAATATACATTGTATACATTCCTTTGTTGAAAATTGACATTTTTATTCGGTTAGGCACGCCCTCAACCAATGTTTTACACTTATTTGTAATATCCCATCATGATGCCAGATTTATAAATGTCCCGATAAGTTTAGTTTTAGTTACAATATGGATTTTCTTGAGTTTCCTCTTCACACTGGACCATATATTCTCAATGGGGTTTATATCAAGACTATTTCCTGGGCATGGAAGCACTGAGAGATCTTAATCATGCAAACTTATTTTCTTGGCTTTGTGACACGGTGCACCATCATGCACAAATATACATGAATAATTTCTGAACCAAACCCTAATTTGGGGTAGATGTCGAGTTTGAAGAACTCCTAGGTACTGATTTTGCCTCATAGTACCCTCAACAATGTATAATCTTCCAGCACCATGGACAGACATAACGCTCCAGACCAGCATCTTTGTAGGGTGTTTCACAGTTGGTTGCACTCACCGTGGATGAAGCTCTTCTTCTTGTGTCCCCCGGACATACTGACTGCTTTAGTCAGTAAATTCAAACGTGAATTCATCACTAATACACACCAGGAAAGAGAAATCCATATAAATGGCAGCTATTTGTCAACAATATACTAAGTAAGTTATGCCAAATAGTACCTTTGTGTAGTCTATGTAGGGTATCCATAATTGAATCTGCTTATTAAATTAAATTATCTTTGTGAAAAGAGTAACAGAGCGTAGCAATTTAATTACATTTTTCCAGTCATTGCAAGATCAATGTTTGAGTCCCTTTGCCCAGTCAAGTCTCTTTCTTGTCATATCTGGTGTGAGCTTTGCTTTACTTCTGGGTCCTGGAGCTCTCAAACCGCCATCGAACAGGGTTCTCCTGATATTTCTTGCTGATACATCTAAGCCTCTAGTTACTAAAGTATTCCTGAAGTCGCTACTAGTGTTTTTTTTAATTTCTGCGTGCTTCAGCCATAAGTTTTCTTACACCTCTAGGACTCAACTTACTGTTTGTACCGCAGTTCCCGCTTCGCTGTGCCTTTTTGATGTACCTTATTGTTTTCGAACACTTATTATTGAATTATTGGTACAGATTTTGTAATATTTTGAGTCTCTGTGCTACTTCATTTTCTGTATATCGTCTTGATGCTATTAGTGCCCTCGTAAAACTAATTTTTCTAGGTAACAAGTCACTTTTCTTCTCCATAACCTCAAATTTCCTTTAACATTAAATCTCACAGGTTTTCTAGTCTTTCACTGCATGCATAAAACTTTAAAAGCTTTATTATAATATAGAAGAAGTCTATAGAAGAAATAAAGCCAAGAGTTCTAAATAAAACCTTGGAAACATCAAATAAATTTGCATGGGCTCATACATATTAGATACACACAATAAATGTATTACGGCTGAAACAGCAGACAATCAACTTAGCAGTTCTACCAGCATATGCTTACAAAACATCCCACAAATCATTATAAAATATTCCTGAATGATTCTTATGTTTCATTCCATCATTGTTACATACAATGTTGTCATTAATTTAGAGTTAGGCTCAAATATGCTCAGTTTTATGACTGAATTTCAGCTTAGTCTAATAATTTGGCCACCTCTGTGGATAATGGGTAGAAACATTCATGAAAATGAAACACGAAACTTTATAAAAAAAGCTGCGTATATTCATTTTAGTTCATTCTTTCCCCCCTAATGATTTATAAGTTTTAAAACTACGCTATGACTGTACATAATGTTTTCAAAATGTATACAAGTGTGTGCTGAGGTAAACAAAGAGCCAAAATGGGGTAAATGATACAGAAGTCATCGTGATTTATAGCAACAACACAGATATTAATTTACGTTACACATTTTCGAATCCATTAGCTCGAAGGGTCATACGCAGTGAAACATTTTGTAAGGTTCGCTAAATGAAATTGCAGTTACTCCAAGCATTCTCAAATGAAATGGTGACACTTGATGCATCTATTTAGTTCATTCCACAAAGTATTCAATGTTATTTGCTTGTTATCGTGCTAATTATGGGTGTACTTTAGAGATAAGCCAGTCTTCAGTCACGTTAGAGAGATAAAATTGTGGATATATTTTTATACTTGACTATTGACAAACCAGTAACAATCTGATTAACAACTTTTTACGTCATCATCACTTCAAATGCATGTACTCAGAGATGCTGCGTTGAAAGTCTAATTAAGATAAATTTTTGTATAAAATGTTGAGCTGGAAGTAATCTATGGTCTCTGCACAATAAATGAACGTTTATTCTGCCCAGGCAGTAGCACAAGAGTGACGTCACATGAGCTCGTTTACTTTATTGGGCTCCACCTTGCTGCAGTCGTTATGGCCACTCTTAGCATGATTTGTCACACGGGCCATGAAAATCAATGTAGTGTCAGACTCACAAGGTAGGAAATAAATCAGACCTGGAGCTATTTTTCCCCTAGAGAAAAGGTAGATTACGGCAATTTGCATGGGTCTTCTTACTACTTTGAAATTTGTGCTTCATATTTCTGGCTTCTTTATCTACAAGGTATATCATCATTGTCCAAATATTTTCAGAACAGTGAAAAAGGAAAATGTTTCTGAATTACGAACAAAACTGTAGGTCCTAAAAATTAGTCCTCGAGTTTTACTCTCGAACAAATCAAGGACTTAAATTTAGAAATCCTATGGAATTACATTTCTTCCCGTTATTTCATCAGTTGCACCATTGGCCTGTTCCAGTATCTCTTCCTCCATAACATTGATCTTTCTATTGACCCTCTTCTAGTTGGTAGGCAGAGATAGGAAGAATTATGGAAAAACTAGGAGTGGGAGTTATATGGAGATTAGAGGAAAGGAATACAAGCGATGTGGGTAAACTAGTAAGATGCAGAATAGAAGATATAGAAAGACATGAAATATGGAGAAGATTAGAAAATATGAAATAATTACACTTTTACAAGTAAATAAAAGAAAATTGGGGACGACAAGCATATGTAGATTACTGCAGTAGGCAAGAGAGAGAAGGGTTGGCTTGGATGAGAACAGGAATAATATTTCTAAGAGAGATAAGGGGTAGCGAAAAGAGAATTTGTGAATTGTGTGGGTGGAAAAGAAAGCATAGAACACTATATAACAGAATGCGAGGAGATTGCAATGTGGAGAGAAAAGGTTTGGGAGGAAATATGGGAGAAAGTAGAGAAGAGGATGGTAGCTATAAAAATGTTAACGGGCAGGGAGGGAAAGAAGGTAAGAAGTATTGGTGAGTTCTTGGAGAAAGTAAAAAAAAGTGGGCCAGAACTGTAAAGAATATAAGAAAGGAAGATGACGGCGAAGAATGGGGCTGATTAAGTAACAAGGAGGCATGGAGGTTAAGATTTACCTGGTGAAACAGTACTCTCTTCCTCGAGTTGATTGATTGGCGGTTAAGGAATGTATGGAAGATTAATTGTATGTTAAAGGAATATATACGTGTATTGGAGCAAATATCCTATGTGTGCAGTGTCGAGATTCTTACGAGCTCTGAAAGGTGGGATTTTCTCTCCCCTAGGACAGCTGACCGCAACCATATATCTTGAGGTCGCAATTCGCGTTTGCCTTCAAACATAGTTTGACAGGAAGGGAACATTTTGTGTGGTCTATGGTGAGAATCTCGTAACTGGGACTCTATATGTGTTCTACCGACCAACTAATTAAAAGTAATGAGCTGAAGGGGATAGCGAAGGGTCATATAACCATCTTGAGAAAAAGACATATCCAAAGTTCAGTCGGTGGCAGAGGGTCGATCGAGATCGTCATGCTAACGGCACAAAGGCAGAAATCGCGTTCTTTAAGGAACGGACGAGTAAGCTAAAGAAATCGCGTTCAATTAAAGGTAGTTGGTAGCTGGGTGCTAATCCGACGAATCGTTGTATAGACAAGGGTGTGCGACCAAGCGGGGGTGAAGCCTACCATTCAGAGTTCGCATAATTAACATGTATTTCGAGAGTGTTTGAAATGCAACCGATCGTCATAAGAGAATTAACCTGTGTTTGTTTCCAAGTACCCTAATTGATCCACCCAGAACGCCCTGTATCAAGAGATCCTTGCCACTGATCCTATATTCATAAATATTAGGACAACTCCGAGAGCAGCAGAGGACATCGATATTCTTCACATTTTATTAGCGATGCTGACAACCCTAGGAGTCAAGCCCCTGCCAAATAATTCAGACGAACTGCGCGGCAATACTCACCCGACACCCCGACCTGACGCACTGGCAGAGCAGAAGACCAGGGTGTCATGTAAGCTAAGGTAGCAATAGGGTAAAGACAAATAAATATAGCCTAAACTTTTAAATTGTAAAAACTTCAAATATGCACAGTAAAATGTAATATAAATCTAAAACGAGTTTGGTTCCTTGAATTTGTTGGTTTGTAAAATTTATTGGGTTTCTCTTGTTTGGCAATGATATATAGAGGAGGCCATGGCTAGTGCTGCACAAATTGTGCAGACTTCAGTTATACCGTGTTATACCGTAATTCTAATTCAAGGTCTTCCAAGGTTACAATACAAAGGGTACAGAAAATTGAACAAACAAGTGAAGTAATAATTCTAACACAAGCTCAGCTTTACAGCTCTATATTTTAAAATTTAAATTCTCTTAAAAAGCCGTTTCAACATTTCGATTGGCATTCGACATGTTTTATCACTTTTTCTGGCGAAATCAAATGCATATTGTCACGAACTCCTTGTTGCGACTGGCGGCCGTCGCACAGAAAGGGACAGATAGTGCAGCGCTTGTCGAAACAGATATAGATGAACAACTGGAAGGTTCGTCTTTCTATTATATGTTTCAAATGGGAATAATTCTCGCCTGTGGCGAACCAGATGCTTTAGAGCCTTTAGCTTTGCCACCTGGCTATCCCCACTATTTTAATATTTCTCTCTCCCTTTTTCTCTCTCGCACACTTGCGACTGTTCTTGGTGCTAACGCAAACTGAATTTTCCAAACTTTTATAACAATGCAATTTTTAAAATCGTATTTGCAGCTTGGAGTTTAAATATTTATTTTAAAAATAATTATAGTTTATGGATTACTTATCTTTCTAGTCCAACGAAAATACCAGCAGTGCATCTGTATTCCTGCGAAAGTTGCTTCACAGCAAATTCACAGTCCTAATTTGGTTCTAAAATTGGGTAATTGAATGAATTTGCAAAGGAATAATCAAAGAAAGGAATTTGACAGTTTGATTAAATCACTGTGTATGTACTTGATAGAATACCTTGCGTAAGGAAAGCCATGTGAATGTGGCACATCAACTTTTTAATATAAATTATCATCTATTCGTTTTGGTAAAACAAAATTTCACTTAGCTATCAAACTACTTCCCTGTCTCTTGTGAATAACTACGAGGACTGTTCAATAAAGAATCATCGCAATATATTTTTGACAACGTAACTTTACTTATCATCATAATTTTGATGTTCCTTCTCAAAATAGACTTCAAAGACATGCTGGAAACCATTTTTGAGAGATCCTTCAAAATCACCTCCGCAGCCTTCACCTCTGCTTCTGATGATGGATAATGCCTCCCACGAAGGCGTTTCTTCAAGTTAGAGAATAAAAAATGTCACAGGGGCTAAATATGGATTATAGGGAGAGTGAGGAATGCACTTGACGTTGATTTTTGCCAGATATTCAGCAACAACTTTGGCAATATGCGGCTTCACACTATCGCGGTGCAGCAACCAGCCTGCTTCACGGAAATGTGGTCTTTTGCGCCTGATATGGACTTACAATGTTTTCAGGACATCCCTGTAGTATTGTCCAGGTACTGATGTGTGAGCAGGCACAACATGCTGATAAATCATTCCATGAATATCAAAGAATGAGATGACCATAACTTTTCAAGCAGAGGCACACACTTCTACTTTTTGGGGGGATGGTGATGAAGGATATTTGCACAATGAGCTTTGCTGTTTGCTCTCATGGTCAAAATTATGTAGCCAAGTTTCATCAGCAGTGATTACGTTTGAAATAAACTCCGGATCTGCCTCTTACATCAGCTTTAACTGCAAGCAGACCTGCATGCGACTGTCCTTTTGTTCGGGAATCAACAGTCTTGGAACCCATCGCACACAAACACGTCTCATGTGTAATGTTCCTGTCACCAACGTGTGCGTGGCACCCAAATAAATGTTCACTATTTCAGAAAGTGATCTTCAGTTAATTCGTCGATTCTCTCTCACAATGGCAGCAGCAGTGCTGATGTTTTCTTTCATAAGAGGGGTAACTGGCGCACCGGGTCCACCTACCTATAAAACTGATTGTCTCCGATCCTTGGACATTTTAAACAACTTCGAGCTGTGCTGTAGGGAATAACAGACTCTCCATAAGGCCCCTATAACCTTGTATAGGCCTCAACTGAAGATTTGTTGAGACAAAACCAGAATTTCCAAGCCGAAAATTGTTCTTCGCGTGTTACCTCCATTGAAGTGGTAGGCTATACTGAACTTGTCTGAATTTGCCTTGTTCTCACACGCGGGAACCAGGAGTACCAACATTGAAACTATTACGGCGTGTTGGTTTCACATTAAGCTAACGAAATATAATGAGACTGAATTTTTGAGCGAAAAATTATGTTGGTAAAAAAATTATAATAATTTTTATTTAACTGCCCTCGTACTTATTTTTTTATAAAATTGTTATATTTTCTACACGTTACACGGAAACGGCTGCGTAAAATGAAGTATCCTGTAGATGATCGATGTGTACTACAGCAATTTGTCATTTAGCTCATTTTCTTTCGCGTCTGGGCTTGTTATTGTCAATGGTGTGGAATTACTCCTTCACCTTGCAATGGTTTTGTTGAAGGTGACTATTTGATGAATGTTATTTATGTAGTAAGTGGCCATCTGTTATGGATTTTGGCTTAACTTGCCTTCCAGAGAACCTGAGTAATTTATTTCTATTTCCTCAGTGGGACTAAACAGGACAGTTTCCCTTTTGCTTGAATAACAAGATTGATGGGTTTCTTTCCCAGTAAAACTGATTTTTTTAAATAATTCCTTGCGTTAACTTATCAAAAGTATGAGGTGCGTTCAATGTTCAAATAACATGGATGTGTCTAATGTGCGTTCCTGGGTGTGACAGTTCAATGAAGGCAGAACATCTTGTGACAACAAACTGAGACACTCAGAGACATCGGCTACAAAATTGGCATTTCCGTGGGATCTGTGCACAAAATCCTGCTTGAAGAGCTGAAAATGCACAGTCGGCGATCCCCTAAAATTCTCCACTCACTGGATCTTGTCGTCAGAACCACCTAATGCGAGGCCGTCATTGTCTTGCTTTGTTGTGATGTGTGTAGGTTCTTAATGTAATTGGTTGGCTTCAATTTCGAGTTTGAACTATTGTACGAATTTTGTATGTGCGCATGTCCGAACGTTGGTATAAATTTTCCCACAGCATCCAGTTGCAGATGTATTATTTTATCTTGGCAGCAATCCTGCGCGGTTGGGATGAGTAGCAACTGTAGTGGGGATAGTACATATATTGCCACAATGCCTCACACGCGTAAGATTACGAGATGGGAGGTCGGTGCATAAGGTGTCTAAAACAAATTTCATTATGGAAGCCAGTTTTGCAGCTCTTATAAACTAAGTTGTAATTCTTAGTATGGTAGTAATCCCACGCTTTTGTTGGATCTTAAATAGTACATAGGCATTCGGAACAAAACTCTGTTCTCCTCCAGCACGCATGATAAACAACTGTCGGCCTTTCGACATCGCTGCAGAGTCCCTGTAACGTATTTCACTCCAGGCATATGGTCCAGTATGTGCTGTTTTTATATAAGTTTCATCCATATAAACTATATTAACTTCACTTCGATATCTCCGAATATTTCGTAAATACTTAAGCCTTTTTGCGCCTATGGTGCGATGTTCCATTAAAATTTGTCTTTCACGGTTAGTGTGTGTGTGTGTGTGTGTGTGTGTGTGTGTGTGTGTGTGTGTGTGTGTGTGTGTGTGTGTGTGTGTGTGTGTGTGTGTGTGTGTGTGTGTGTGTGTTTCAAATAATCCTAGCTTCAAAAGAACTCTTCTTAGTGTTCAGACAGTGCCTTGGAAGTCAGTAGAATTTTTGAGCTTCATAAGCACTTTCTTCAAAATTGGTCTTTGTTTTTATGTGCTTTAAAAATTATTCATAGTTCGCCTAACTACTTCTGAATTAAAACATCCAAATTACATTTTGTGCATGTTCTTAATTTTTGTTTACTGGGCATAGAGAAGGACGATGTTGCTCTAGCATCAATGGCCTTTCTTTCCTTAATAACTCTCCTAAACTGCTTTCAAACACAACTGTTGCCTCAGATACCCTTCCCCAGATTTTAATAGTTGACCCAGACCAGTGTTCCTTTTTTATAAGTCTATGGATATTGGTTATTATTTCTCGTGTTTTTAAATGTAGCGCCTCATTTTCTAATGTGCTGCTAGAAGACGTCATTTATAAATGCTCTCTTGGAACCAGGAGACAAGCACATTTTGAAACAAGCTGTAGTGTTACCGGGTAGCTCTGCACGTTTTTAGTTGCTCGCAACTGGTACGCAATTGACCTACTGTCCGCTCCAGTTGCAACCGTTCAGAGGTGGACTCGTCCAGATACCACTGCGCATCGCTCTGCATTTTTCAAAATAAAAAAACTACATCTGTACTTAATTCCGAAGCACGCACGATGTGAGGATTTAGGAATGTGGCTAAGCTGCGATGTAATTGTATTGAGCACGTACGGGGGTTCGCAAGAGAGTCCAGAGTGAGAAACTGAGGCTCCACATGGTTCGCAGGCATTGCTCCAAGGGGTGGGCTTTGTTATGACGAAAGCCGACCGATCTGTGTTTCCAACTATACTTTGCTGAGGGAGCACAGTATTTCTGTTTCTCTGTTCATCTACATTTCCAGTCCGTCAAACACTTCTTATTTTATTTACATATATGCCCTATCTGCTAGAATGTGTTTTTATAAAAATGTGTATTTCCTTCCAGTGCAAAATATTCACCATAAAATATGTAAGCTAACCTAAGTTTATTTCGATATAGCACATATTAGGTGATATTATGCTCATGGTCAAGGGGAACAGATAGCAGGGCTGTTCAATAAAAAATGACCACAATTTTCTTTTGATAACGTACCTTTACCCATCCTTAAAATTTTGATAGTACTTCTCAAAATAGTCTCCACTGACTACGATGCACTTGTCCCACCGTATCTGCCAGTCTTCAAAAATATTCTGCAAACCATTTTTGAGAGATCCTTCAAAATCACCTTCGCAACTTTCACCACTGCTTCTAATGATAGATTATGCCTCCCACGAAGGCGTTTCTTCAAGTTAGGGAATAGAAAGAAGTCACATGGGGCTGAATCCAGACTATACGAGGGGGTGAGGAATGCATTTCATGTTGAAATTTGCAAGATATTCAGCAACAACATTGGCAATGTGCAGCCACGCATTATCGTGGTACGGCATCCAGCCTGCTTCACGGAAATGTGGTCTTTTGCGTCTGATATGGATCTGCAATGTTTTCACGACATCCCTGTGGTATTTTCCAGTTACTGATGTGTGTGCAGGTACAACATGCTAATAAAAAATTCCATGAATTTCAAAGAATGAGATGACCATAGCTTTCCCAGCAGAAGCAACAGCTTTTGTTTTTTGGGGGGTTGATAATGAAGGGGATTTTCACACTGAGCTTTGCTGTTTGCTCTCAGCATCAAAATGATGTAGCCAAGTTTGAACAGCAGTGATTAAGTTTGAAAGAAACTCCGGATCTGCCTCTAACATTAACTTTAACTGCATTCAGACCTGCATGCGACTGTGCTTTGGTTCGGGCATCATCACTTTTGGAATCCATCGCGCACAAACACGTCCCACGTGTAATTTTTCTGTCACCATCATGTTGGTGGCACCCAATGAAATGTTCAGTATTTCAGAAAGTGATCTTACGGTAATTCATCGATCCTCTCTCACAATGGCAGCAGCAGTGTTGATGTTTTATTCGATAAGATGGGTCCACCTTCCTATAAAATTCATTGTCTCCCCTCTTTAGACATTTTAAAGCACCTTCGGGCTGTGCTGTAGGGAAGAACAGGCACTCCATAGGCCTCAACTGAACATTTGTTGAGACGAAAGCAGAATTTCAATGCCACACATTGTTCCTGGCATGTTATCTCCATTGCAGCGGTAGGTGATACTGAATATGTCTGAACTTGCCTGGTTCTCATAGGCGGGAACCAGGAGTACCAACAATGAAACTACTACGGCGCGTTGTTTTACATTAAGCTAACAGAATATACCGATGTACTTTTTTATCTTGAAAAGTGCAGAGCGATGTGCAGTGGTATCTGGACGAGTCGCCCTCAGAACGGTTGCAACTGGAGGGGAGGGCTGGTCAGTTGCGTACCAGTTGCGAGCAACTAAACACGTGCAGAGCTACTCGGTAACACTACAGCTTGTTTCAAAATGTGCTTGTCTCCTGATTCCAAGAGAGCATTTATAAATGACGCATCCTAGCAGCACATTAGGAAATGAAGTGCTACGTTTAAAAACACGAGGAGTAATAACCAATATCCATAGATTTATAAAAAGGGAACAATGGTCTGGGTCAGCTATAAAAATCTGGGGAAGGGTATCTGAGGCAACAGTTGTGGCTGAAAGCAGTTTAGGTGAGTTATTAAGGAAAGAAAAGCCATTGGTGCTAGTGAAACAACGTCCGTCTCTATGCCCAGTAAACAAAGATTAAGAACATGCACAAAATCTAATTTGGATGTTTTAATTCAGAAGTATTTAGGCGAACTATGAATAATTTTTAAAGCACAGAAAAACAAACACCAACTTTGAAGAAAGTGCTTATGAAGCTAAAATTTCTAGTGACTTTCCAAGGCAGTGTCTGAACAATAACAAGAGTTCTTTTGAAGCTAGTATTATGTGAAGAAATAAAACACTAAGCGTGAAACACAAATTTTAATCGAACATCGCACCATACGTGCAAAAAGGCTTAAGTATTTACGAAATATTCGGAGTTATCGAAGTGAAGTTTGTATAGTTTATATGGATGAAACTTTTATAAATACAGCACATACTGAACCATATGCCTGGAGTGAAATACGTTACAGGGACTCTGCAACGTTATTGAAAGTTCAGCAATTGCTTATCACGCCTGCTGGAGGAGTACAGGGTTTTTTTCCAAATGTCTATGTACTATTTGAAATCCAGCAAGAGCGTGGAGATTACTACCATAGTAAGAATTACAACTTAGTTTATAAGAGCTGCAAAACTGGCTTGGAGAATGAAATTTTCTTTAGACACCTTATGCACCGCCCTGGCCTCTCGTAATCTTACGCGTGTGACGCATTGTGGCGATAGGTGCACTATTCCCACCACAGTTGCTACTCATCCCTACCGCGCAGGATTCCTGTCAATATAAAGTAATACATCTTGTAATAAGGTTGAAAAACAAAGTGCAAAAAATATGACCATTCTTTATTGAACAGCCCTCGTACAATAGGCCAACGTAAGACAGCCGTGAATAACAAAAACTGCGTCACTTTCGAAAACAATTGCATGTTTGCTGTTACTGATGTTACTGATGAACAATGATACATATTGTGAAGACAAAAGCACGTCTAGCAGGTACTAAGAAGCAGGAACATACGTCGAGTACATATGTAGACCACGCGCCTACTGCAGGGTTAAAAGAAACTTGTACACTAAGCTATTTCAAAATATTCAGAAATGATACCAATGTTTCGGGGTATCATTAAAAACATTTGGCTCGATAAAAACTGGAGGTTTAGAAAAGAAGATACATTAGAGGGATCAGATTTTGCATATTTATAATGCAGGCCTCAAATATGCCACAGCTGAAGAGATTATGAAGTATGTTTCAGACCATGCATGACGCAATCAATAAAACATTGTAATTTGAAGGCCAAAGGGAACCGGAAACAAGGTTTACAGGATGATGGTTGTTGCAGTCATAGCTTATGCAGGGAAATTTGCAATATTAAAGAGAAAGCTGAAAGCAAAATACCCAAACGAGGTTTTTGCAAAGGTAAGTGCATATATAAGAAAGGGCTGTGGAGGAAGGAGAGTTTATATATTTATTATTTAGCTGATGAGCTGGAAGACCACAAACAAAACTGAAAAATGTATATTAAGATTCAGACGAGGCAAATACGAGGCCTGTTCAACAATGATTGAGACTGGTTTTTTCACAGATTTACTGCAATTCAATGTTTATATGATGTTTTTCTTCCTACTTCAATGCACCTTGTGTAGCGTCTCTGCAAGTCCTTGAATACGTACTGCATACCATTCTCTGTCAGTTCCTTGAGAATTGTCTCACTTTTCTTGAGCACTGCTTCACAGTTCTCAAATCGAATACCCCTAACCTTGTAACCTTACGTCCTCCAACGTTAAGTCATATCGGACGATGAATGGAATGGGTGAAATGATGCTCAAATGAGCCCGGGGCCTATAAAGCTCAGAGTTACCCGACATTCGCCTTTATGGATAATGGAAAACCCCGGAGAAAGCCTTATCTAGGTAACTCACTCAAACAGAGATTCGAGCCCGGAACCTCCTGAACATCAGCAGACACGCTACCGTCTATGCTATCGAGGCGGAAGATTACCCGTAAGCATTGCCTTTAGTGATGGGAATAAAAATCACAGGGAGCAAGATGGGGCCTATAAGGTTGATGTGGTACACAGGTAATGTTGAATCGAGCCAGAAACTGCATGACTTGATTTGCGACGTGAAGCCATGCATTGTCATGATGAAGTCGACACCCAGTCCGAGAAAACTCTGGTTGTTTCTTCGCAATGTGCTTCCTCAGTGTAGCCATTGCTGACGTGTAGTATGCTGCTTTAACAATAGTGTAAGGGGGAACTTCATGCTGGTAAATGATTCCATTACAGTGTAAAAAATGTGATCAGCATCAGAACAACTTTTGCATCTTTTGGTATTGGAGACACTGGCGATTTCCACAGTCTTCTTGTTTGTTTACCTTCAGGAACATAATGATGCAGCCATGACTTATCACCGGTGATAATCCATCGTTGAATGGAATTGTTGAAATGATGCTCAAATGAGTCTAGGGTCCATAGAGCTTAGTTACCCCATATTTGTCATTAAGGATAAGGGAAAACCCCCGGCAAATACCTTATCCAGGTAGCTTATGCTGACCGAGATTCGAACTCGGGACCTCTTGAACGTGAGACAGACGCGCTACCGTCTACGCTACCGAGGCGTTCGAACACCCGTAAGATTTGCCTTTAGTGATGGGAATAAAAAATCACAGGGTGCATGATCTCTGCTATAAGGTGGATGTGGTACACAGGTAATGTTGAATCAAGCCAGAAAGTGCATGACTCTACTTGCGACGTGAAGCCATGAATTGTCATGATGAAGTCGCCACCCAGTCCGAGAAAGCTCTGGTCATTTCTTTGCAATGCGCTTCCTCAGTGCAGCCAATACTGACGTGTAGTATGCTGCTGTAATAGTAGTGTAAGAGGGAATTCCATGCTGGTAAATTATTCCATTACAGTGTAAAAAATGTGATCAGAAACAGAACAACTTTTGCATCTTTTGGTATTGGAGACACTGGCGATTTCCACAGTCTTCTTGTTTGTTTACCTTCAGGAACATAATGATGCAGCCATGACTTATCACCGGTGATAATCCATCGTTGAATGGAATTGTTGAAATGATGCTCAAATGAGTCTAGGGTCCATAGAGCTTAGTTACCCCATATTTGTCATTAAGGATAAGGGAAAACCCCCGGCAAATACCTTATCCAGGTAGCTTATGCTGACCGAGATTCGAACTCGGGACCTCTTGAACGTGAGACAGACGCGCTACCGTCTACGCTACCGAGGCGTTCGAACACCCGTAAGATTTGCCTTTAGTGATGGGAATAAAAAATCACAGGGTGCATGATCTCTGCTATAAGGTGGATGTGGTACACAGGCAATGTTGAATCAAGCCAGAAAGTGCATGACTCTACTTGCGACGTGAAGCCATGCATTGTCATGATGAAGTCGCCACCCAGTCCGAGAAAGCTCTGGTCATTTCTTTGCAATGCGCTTCCTCAGTGCAGCCAATACTGACGTGTAGTATGCTGCTGTAACAGTAGTGTAAGAGGGAATTCCATGCTGGTAAATTATTCCATTACAGTGAAAAAATGTGATCAGCAGCACCTTCCCTGCAGATGGAACAACTTCTACATCTTTTGGTAGTGGACACACTGGCGATTTCTACACTGTTCTTGTTCGCTTACCTTCAGGACCATAATAATGCAGACATGAATTATCAACGGCGATAATCCACCAATGACCGGAATGGGTGAAATAATGCTCAAATGAGCCTAGGGTCCATAGAGCTTAGTTACCCGGCATTCGTCATTAAGGATTAGGGAAAAACCCGGAAAATACCTTATCCAGGTAACTTATCCTGACCGAGATTCGAACTCGGGACCTCTTGAAAGTGAGACAGACATGTTACCGTCTTTTGCAACAGTGAATGTAACATAATTGATGTGATGGTATAATATCTAAATGCGAAAATGTATCTATTCCAAGTTCATTTATGAAGGCATAAATTCTATCTGTAATATCCGCAGGAAAGCTGAAATGCTCTTGTTGACTGAGAAAGCGAGTGTCCATATACAAGGTGAGAAACAAACTCCTAAAAAAGAGCTAACAAATTTTATGAGCTCCTAAAATTTGAGGACGATGGCTTGAATGCCTCTTTTCATATTCAGTTCCGAATTTTCTGTCATGTGTGTTTTACAGCAGCCAAGTATGGCTATGTCTTCCGACAGTCGTGATACATGGCTAAATAAACAGATGTCTAAATTTGGAAGTCACCTGGTGAGAGACGCAGTCAGGTGGAAGTTTGTTCATTTTCTGGAACTCCTTGGACGTGATTCGATAGAGAAGGGCTAGAAGTAGCGAAAGCTTTTACCTTTTCCTAGTTACTGTGTAGTTCAATACAAGAACAGCACTATTTTTGCGTTACATTTTTTAGAGGAAAACAACATTTTCAAAGATTTATCTTAAGGTTTTCCTGTACAAGGAATAAGGGTACTGGGAGTTCGATAGGTTTCAAAAAATCCATTTTTTGGTTTTTGTTTTTAATGTTAAAAATTATATAATTCTTCAGCTTTAAAATAATATATAACATAGGTTTTCAGCTGATATTAAGGTCCCTTAATTCGTCAATTTAAACATGGCGGCGTAATAATAAGCCTACTTGTTGAAAATGGTGCTTACTTTTTGATCGTGATTCCCCAAAACCTTGATTTTTCATACTTTAGATGCATATTTCTCAAAAACTATAAAAGATATTGACACAAAATTTGTAGTGGTTATTTGTCAATGTTCCTTGAACACATTCGGCTAACATTTATGTTCATGTGATATATAAAATGGATGAAAAATATTCAGTCCTTGAAAACATATTACTTTTTTTACTCAAAACTAACTAATTTTTCATGTGCATAGTATAAACTATATGTGATTTTCATTTAGTCTATATTATAAAACTGTATCTTTGTTTATTTAGGATAAAACTTGGTGCATGTAGCTTTAAATTCCTACAAGTAAAGTGCACCTGAAATACAGGGTGCAATATTTTTTTCAGGACACACGGTGTGATTTATGCCCCTTTTGCATGGGCCTATGTGAACGTAATTTAAATATTCTACGGTTGTTAAATGCACACATCCTTTTAATGTAATCATACCGAATTTAAATTTCTTATAATGTTTAGTTTTCTATATATTCAAATTTTAATATTAGTAGAAATTAGCCTTATCTGGGTAAAAATAACCTCCCAGTGGCTTTAAGTAATACCTTAAATCTCCTCAAAACCTGTAATATATTGATAAATAGCTACACAATATGGGAGTTTAAGCTACCTTCATATCTCACATTGGAGTTTAACTTTCGGCAGTAAGGATTCCGTCGCTAAAAAAAGAAAAATTTGAAGGGTAAGCAGAATGCCTTTTTCTTGATTTTACATCGAAGGTATGGTGTTGAACAAGTACTTATGAAGCACTATTTTCAAATACAATTCCTTATATTAAACAAAAATTCCGATTTATTTCAAAATCACGTCATTGCAAATTGCTCAGAAAGGTGTATATATTGTGACTTTGTAGGTTCGTGAAATTAAACGTCCAGGCTACAAACACTAAAACTTTGCTCTTTATTTCCACAGAAACACAATCAACCTTGAGAGTGTGGAATTACGTCACATACACAATACAACCTACAAGGTCAACGACCACAGCTCACACAGCTGTTCACGCACGCGAGTTCAATTAACAACTGACTGTGGCAGGCGGCGGCTCCTTTTGTAGCTACTCAGTATTCCAGAAATTCGTGGAATGTTCTCAATCAAGACGGTGCTAGAAGAAAGACGTACTCTCCAGAAATCCATCTCCTTCCCCTTACCGTTTCTGCAAGGCTTTTTATCTCCGCAGTGCTATGACCGTCTCTTTGAACTCGTCGGCCGCGCCGCCTCGGATCAACAATGCGTTCGCGATAATATTATTCTATTAACAAACTAGGCTTTGACGGCCAGCGTCTTGTTCAGTAGAAGATTCCGTGCTGTAAGGCCGTGGTCCAGTGGACTTCTTGATCTCTCTCCCAGACGTTTCGCTTACAACTGCGGGAAGCATTATCGGGGGCTTAGAAAAGTCCTCCTTTTACTTGCTATTGAGTAGCTACGAAGAGTACAAGGAGGTGTGGCTTCTTTAGCCTTCCTGCGAGCTGCTTCTTTCTTCTTCTTTCCCATCCTCCCGTGAGCTCCCGCCAAGATTAGGCGTACGGAGCAGCTACCAGAGCAACAGTGTTATCTGAGAGGTCCGCCACATTACATCATCGCGAGCCTGCTCGCTGATTGGTCCGCGTCATTTTCCTCGGCAACCGCCCCCATCCCTAAAGTCGTTCAGCATCCTGAAAATGGGAGAGATGCACGCTCCCGAAACGTCGATGTCACAACTTCTTCTTACCTGTCTCGAAGCCCGAAGACATCTAGAACATATATGCCACCAGGAAAGATTCAGCTCATTTTACAACTTAAGTGGTGCTTTGTTACTAACTATACCATGGACTTGTGGCAAAGCGAGCAGGGTTTTTGGGAAAAAATTGCAACACAGTTGTTTACCTCACCTTATCGCACATACACGGTGAGTCCAGTGTATGTATACTCTGTTCATATGTAAATATTTCTTCAGGTCAGCAATGTGTAATACATCGGCAGGCGCGAGAAATCCTATCATATAGACATATAAAGCTTCCAGTCGCTGTATTTGTGTTTCGTAAGTTACTGTAGTCAACTTACTAATATTTCACTCGTATAATCTACCAGATAAGACGATCACAGCGCCGTTCACCTGAAGGTCAATACGCCTCAACGCTCGGTCGAGGGCCATCTAGATAAAGTCAAAATATTTATTTGAAGTTAGTCTTAGGTTTGAACGAGTAGAGCCAGACTGAAAAAAAATCCATTGCCATAGCCGACATTTAAACCACGAATCTCCAGGTGTCCGTCTCCAATCCGTAGTTCAAATCCAGCAATTTTCAGGATTATCTTTTCTTAAACTAATTTTAGCAAATGCAACTAGTAATATTCAAAACTTTTAGATGAATATAAAGATTATTTTGTAAGAAACTTGTGCCTACAGCTACAAATTGATCAAAATCTATTGATTTATTTAAACAGCAATACAATGATAGACCTAGGAGTGGTTTACAGGAGGTAGCTTTCTTAAGCCACGTTTACGTTTTGGAAGAATGTTGAGAGTAATCTAAAATAATAATTATAATAATCATAATTCTTTATTCACTATTAAACTTATATGAAGCAATAGGTTTCGTCAGGTATAAAAAGTATTTACAATGTAAGTGCAGAAGGTTTACAAATAAATAATACCTCGGATTTAGAGGTATTGCGTATGACCTAATAAGCTCATATATGACTAATAGAACTCATTTCACAGAAATAAATACCACCCAGGGAATCTTTACATCCCATAGTAATAACATTGTATTGTGAGTTCCTTAGGGCTCCATTTTGGGACCACTACTGTTTATTTTGTACATAAATGACATTGCCAATGTAATTCCTAATGATGTTAGTTTAAATCTCTATGCTGATGACACGACGATGGGATTTCAGAATAAAAACCTTAATAACCTAGAAATACAAATGAATGAAGTTGTAAATAGGATAGCCAAATATTTTAATAACTCTAAATTATTTGTTAATGCAAAAAAGTGAATTAATAATTTTCAACTTTAAAACCACTCATTTTGAGCCTCATATATACTTGGACAATGATATGATTCTACAGTAGCCGCATTCCCATAAAAGCCCTGGGTGTTCAGCGGGCGAGCCTGCTTTCAATATCCGCTTGGCGCCTCATGTATGCCAGTTCCTCCCTCTCTCCCTCCGGCCCAGCCGTATGCGTCAACCTGTATGCGCAAGGGTCAATGTGTATCCTCATCTAGACGAGTGAACTTGGTTATCACGTGCTTTGTTGGGAACACTAAATCTGTGAAACTTATCTGTTAGAATGCAGTTAAAGTAAAACTAAAGCCCAATCTTCCAGAAAAGTCTGTTCTTGTGATAGACAGCGCGTCACATCACAATATGACCAGAGAAAAGTGTCCCACAGCGAACACAAAAAAGCAGGGTATACAAGGCTGGTTGGTTAAGCATAGGATTCCGTTCGGAAGCCATATGCTGAAAGCCGAACTATATGATCTTATAAAGTTGCATAAGCCAAAACATAAGAAATATATCGTGGATGCAATTTTAGAAGAAGATCGGCACGTAGTTCTCCGCTTACCACCGTACCATGCCGACCTGAATGCCATAGAATAAATTTGGGCAAATGTAAAAGAATGGGCAATGTGAGCTTCAACATGGTAGACGTGTGGCGTTTGTGCGAACAGCGATTTGGTGAAATAGGAGAAGCAGAATGGGGTCCAGTTTGTCGGCAAGTTCAGCAAGTGGAAGAGAAATATATAAAAACTGAGGGTCTCCTAGAAACAGAGGTGGAAAATCTAACGATCACTGTTAATGACGACAGTAGCAGCAGTGATTCGGAAAGTGAATACTCAGCAACGTTTGAATATGAGTGCAGCAGCAGAGCCGAGAGTTACGTTTTCGACGGATGTGCAGACGACATGCTGGACGGCATCGAAGAACTTCCCCAATCACCTCACGCCTAAGCCACGCCCATCGTTGGTGAGAGTCGCTCCTAGGGTAAGCAATGCATTATGCCAGATTTTTTACGGAAGTAATCTAATTCTACCTATCGATAATATGGATCTTCTTAAATATCTTAAGATATATCTTAAAATATCTTAAAATTGAAAAGAAATTATCATTAGCCCTATTTTTATACGTAATATATCAACATTTTAATCAGCTGAAACTGCCAAGATAGTCTATTTCATTTTCATTCATTCAATTATTACATTTGGCATAGAGCTGTGGGGATCAACATTTAAGACAATTTCAAAAAAAAAAAAAACCGTTACATTACAAAAACCTGCCATTCTGCCATGTATAGTCCTTGTAAGGAAGCTTTCAAATCTCTTTCAATATTAACCCTTCCAGTATCTTTATATTAAAATCTATATTGTATATACGAGAATCACAAGGTAGACAGCACGTAGGCCTCGATGTGGTTTGCTGGATGTACAACTGCTGCACTTTCATTTTCGAGGATGTAGGCTCTTCATCTCCACTAAATACCCTTGTGTGCATATGCAACATGGAGTTCTCATTTTACCCAACTACGCTCCAGAAACAAAGAGGAAATTCTGTGCTTCTCGACACTTGCGACAACACGTGATATCAATATCGAGTACGCATTCTCTTTTCTCCAACAGCATAGGAAGGACACATTCAAAGGATTATTATCAGCGACGAACGCCTGGTTCCTACAAACCTCCGTTTCACTCAGCTTTATCTTTGGTAGTGGACCGGCCCTTGATGAGCTTGGCGTTTGAGACAGCAATTAAATTAACTCAAAGAGGGAGTTAGTAGCCTAGTTGCACTCGACTACCTAACTCTGTTCAGAAAACAGCTTTGAAGGACGTGATTGCACATAATTGTAGAGAGTATACTGCACCATGAGAACTAACAGGCAGTTTTTCTTGTCTCCCTGAAGCGAAGCACTAACATTGTTGTGTATGCAGTGCAGGAACGCTTATAGGTAACCTGTTACACAAGATGTGTTTATTTTGATCATAACATTTATGGACGTCCTTTTAGCATCCAGAAAATGAAAAGAGTAATTAATTGACTTACAAGACAATTGAAAGCTACCCCAAGATTCGGAAGTAGATCTCGCCTTCTTTAACGCACGTCCTAAGTTTGGTTCCACTACTTCTTTTAGAATTCATGCACAGTTTTACATTTGTCAAGACCAGTGGGTACTCCCTCTCAGGTTGTCAATATCCGGTACAGGAATTGCATAAACTAGAGGTCTAAAATATGTCCAGACCACGTACGAGGGCTGTTCAATAAAGAATTATCACAATTTTATTGACAACGTACTTTCACTCATCCTCATAATTTTGATGGTCCTTCTCATAATAGTCTCCCCTGAATGCAACGCACTTGCCCCAGCGTTTCTGGCAGTCCTCAAAGACATGCTGGAAATCATTTTTGAGATATCCTTCAAAATTGCCTCCGCAGCTTTCACCACTGCTTCTGATGATGGATAATGCCTCCCACAAATGCGTTTCTTCAAGTTAGGGAATAGAAAAAAGTGACTTGGGGCTAAATCCGGACTATAGGGAGGGTGAGGGATGCACTTCATGTTGATATCTGCAAGATATTAAGCATCAACATAGGCAATATGCGGCCGCGCTTTATCGTGGTGCTGCATCCAGCCTGCTTCACGGAAATGTGATCTTTTGCGCCAGTTACTGACGTGTGTACAGGTACAACATGCTGATAAACCATTCCATGAATATCAAAGAATGAGATGACCATAACTTTTCCAGCAGAATCAAAGACTTTTGTTTTTTGGGGGGGTTGGTGATGAAGGAGATTTCCACACTGAGCTTTGCTGTTTGCTTTCAGAATCAAAATGATGTGCCAAGTTTCATCAGCAGTGATTACATCAGCCTTAACTGCATGCAGACCTGCATGCGAATGTAGGTTTGTTCGAGAATCAGCAGTCTTGGAACCTATCGCGTACAAACACGTCTCATGTGTAATGTTTCTTTCACCAACGTGTGGGTGGCACCCAAGGAGATGTTCTGTATTTTCAGAAAGTGGTCGATCCTCTCTCACAGTGGCAGCAGCAGTGTTGATGTTTTCTTCTGTAAGAGCAATAACCGGAACACCGGATCCAAATTTATTTGAAGTTGATTGTCTCCTCTCTTTTCACATTTTAAACCACCTTCGAGCTGTGCTGTAGGGAAGAACAGACTCTCTATAGGCCTCAACTGAAAATATGTTGAGACGAAAGCAGAATTTCAAAGCCGCATATTGTTCCTCGCGTGTTACTCCCGTTGCAGCTGTAGCCCATACTGAACATGTCTGAACTTGACTGGTTCTCACAGATGGTAGCCAGGTGTACAAACAATGAAAATACTACGGCGTGTTGGTTTCACATTAAGCTAACAGAGGATAATAAGATTGAATATTAGTGAGAAAAATTATGACCGTAAAAGATGTGATCATTCTTCACTGAAGAGCCCTCGTAATAGAGGAATAAGACAGGGTGCATTTAACACTGAGTCCCTTTATCAAATGTATTTACGATGCCATTAGATCATGGAAAAGCACTGGAACCTAGAATTGATATCGTTAGATCGAATCAGAAAACTGAGTGTATGCGGACGATATTTCTATAACAGAGAAAAAACTGAAAATAATTGGGAAATGAATTGTTCTTTCACACTAGCCGTGCGTGGGACGCACTATGAAAGAGTGGAGCGAGACTGAAAAACTCAATATCATAGCCGGGATTTGAACCACGGATCTTCAGGTCTCCGTCCAGTCACTCTAAACCATTGAGCTACTATGGCCAACGTGCCAGCATGACATGAAAACACGAGTCAGTTGGAGAATTTAATGTCATGTTGGCACGTTGACCATAATAGCTCAATGTTTTAGAGTGGCTGGATGGAGACCTGAAGATCCGTGGTTCAAATCCCGGCTATGATATTGAGTTTTTCAGTCTGGCTCCACTCTTTCATAGTGCGTCCCACACACTGCTAGTGTGAAACAACAATTCATTTCCATTAATTGTACCTACTAGTGGTCTGTTTTGGCTCAGAAGAAGAAATTGGGATAAAATTAAAATCATTATTGGCAGAAGATGTTTTAATAAGTTAGAAATTAAGAAAGCCCTTTTGATGCAGTGGCAAGAAGAGTGGGGAAGTATTAATGTAGGAAGGCGAACTTTTGAAATATTTCCATCAATTTTTGAAAGATTAAAATTAAAGCACATAAAACCAACAAAAGGTCTATTACATTATATAACTGGACATGGACCCTATGGGACGTATTGGCTAAAAATAGAAAAGATCATAGATAATGCCAATTGTAGAGTTTGTGGTATTCTGGATAATCCAGAGCATGCAATATTTGAATGCCAAAAATATCCTATTTTGGAAGAAGAGAGACAATTATTAAGAGGATATTTTCTAGCAGATATAATAAGAGACAAGGAGATGTATAATGTATTGGCAAACATAGCTAATACTGTTAGCGAGCTGTCTTGGGAGAGAGAAATCATCAGACCTGCACCGGTTGTGCCTAGAGCTCTACAACCCCAACCCAGTAGACGTTCGGAGAGTCTAAGGAACCAGGATGATGGCAGACTCCGACCTTCCCAGATGGCGGGTAACGAGGACATCGAGATCGACACATCCCAGCAAATCGACCGGCGCAGAGGATTCTATGTCTCAATGGGCCGTATGGAGTGGGCGGAGAGGAGAAGGTTCCGACCAAAGAGGCATGCAGATGAACCCTACTCCGAATACAAGAAACGTCTAGCCGAGTGGAGAGTTCAACAGGAAATCGCATCCAGCATTCCGGAGGAGGATTCCTAGGGAATTATAGTGTTGTTTAGTGTAGTGTTAGTGTTAGTTTTGAATTGGGGGAGGATTCCTCCCCCCCTTATAAGTTATTTTTTGAGAATAATTTTGTTTTAATTTAAATTTTTAAGGGGGGGGGGGCTTGTCCCGTATAAATATTAATTGTTTATAGGTGAAGTGATCAGAGTAGTGGAGAAATGATGGTGAGGAGGAGAAAGATGTGTTAGTGAAGAAGTAGTGGTGGTGATTGATAGTGAAGTTTATGGAGAGGAAATGTTATTGTGGAGTTTAGTAGTGAGAATGTTAGAAAGAGATTTGTTAGTGAAGTTAAAGGTGGATTTTGTGAATAGTGGATGGAGGGATAATATGATGTGGTGGAGTTTAGTTAATGAGGTTTGAAAGGTGGATAGGGAAGTGAGGATTTATGAAATGTGGTGAGGATTTTTTGAGAGAATTAGTGATGATGGAGTTGAAATTAAGATGGATAAGATGAATTAGTGAGATGAGGTGGTTTTTGGGATGTTAAATATGGAATGATAATATTTTGTGTGTATTGTGTTGAATGTTAGAATAGAAGTAAATTGTATATTAGAGAAATTGAAATTATTAAAAATTTTATATTATTTAGTGTAGATGAATGAGAATACATATATATTCATGCTGGGTACCAGTATTATCATACCGGTTGCCGGTATGAAATAGTGTTTTAGTTTGTTGTTGTTTAGCTGGTTCCCAGTTAAATTTTAATTTGATTACTGGATTCCAGTAATTAAGTATTTTGTAGTTAAAAATTGGTAGTCTTATATTTTTATGTTTATTTTAATCTTGTTATTGTTTTGTTTTTTAATTATCTGAAAAATAATTGTGTAGTAGTTGGTTTATTTGTTCAATAAATGTAAAATTTGGAAATTACGTTCCGGTTTTAGTAACTAGGTACCGGGACGGTGAATTTTCAGATTTTATTTATTTATTTATTTATTTTTTTACCTACTAGTGGTCCGAACTATAAAGCCCTGGTACTAAAGTACTTATAGCGTAGTAAGTCTCCATTAAGGTAGTTGTCTCATGTGTTTCTGAAAAGTCCAAGTGGTTTACCGGGAAACACACGTCAGTTGGAGAATTTAAATGTGCCCTTGAAATTCCTGATCCTTTTGTACAAATATGAGAGAGAATAAAAGCATATAGTGTGTTTGATTCACAATACTTTCTCGCACTTCTACCCCTTTTGCCAGGTAAGTACTGTTCGCCAACGCAAAGAAAGTCCCTGAAAGGAATGTGCTAACTTTGCATAGTGCACAAGGACAGTGAATGTGTGCGCCTAGAGAGCGCATGTTCCAAAAGGAGTACAACCGTTAAAAGACATGCACCCTAATCTCTAAAACTCAGAACATATTATGAAAAAGTAGAAGGCATCCCAATTTATTTTGCATAGGTGATCTGAAAAGTTCTCGACCTAATAAAAATACTATACATCTTTAGAAGCCTTTTTATTTATTTTTACTTTGCAAAATAGTCTCCTTGTAACTCTACACACTTCTCCTAGCGATGCTCCCATCTCTGTAAATAGTCCCAATAGTACTCGAAGTTTTTTGCTACAAAATAATTGTTCACGAATGTAATTGCTTCTTCTCTGTCCTCCGAGCCCAATAATCAGATGAGGAAACCTAAAAGAGTGCTTGGCGCTATATCTGGTGAGTAATGTGAATGGTCAAGCAGTTCAAAACATAATTCGTAGGTTTTGGCAATTGCAACCGCCGAGGTGTGAGACGGTGTGCTGTCTTGATGAAACAGGGTTTCCTTTGTCTGCAAATGTGGCCGTTTTCCCGCAAGTTCTATCTTCAGCTTTCAAGTAATGATGCGTAGTATGCTCCTGCAATGGTTTTTTCTTCTTGAAGATAATGTATTAAAATAACTCTACTACTCCCAAGAAATAGTCGCATCACTTTCCCAGCCGAAAAAAAAAACTGTCCCTTTTCAGTCCACTGTTTCGACTGCAATTTTCTTACGGGCATTTAATGGTACGTCCAATTTTTATCTACAGTAATTAATCGGCCCCAAAACACAGATTTATTGTGCCTAAAGTGCGCCAACAGAGCACTGGATATGTTCATTCGAACACGTTTTTGGGTTTGCGTGAGCAAACGCGACACGCGTTCAGCTTTCTCATACCTATATATTGTAGGGTTTTGTTAGGTTAATTATGTGGATTATCTTGAGTTTATTAGAGTAGTCGTTAGTACACATGTCCTTCCTTCCGTCTGTTACGTAATAGGCTGTTCCAACTACTGTTTGCTCCCTTGGCTCCACTCATGTAAATAACAATAATAAATAAATTAATGGAACAGCCCTTGTGGAATTTGTAAATAAGGTATTGCATTATTTGTACATGATGTATTGAGTTATTGGCACGTCGCCCATCTTGTTATTTGTGTATGAAGAGTTGTATGTTGGGGTGTGTGAGCGGTTGTTGGAATAGCTCGGTGTAGCTATGGTGTGTGTGTGTGTGACTAAGCGTGGTGGTGTGTGGACAACCGAGGAGATGGACGACGCTGGACACTGTAAAAGATTATTTAAGGTATAATAAATATAAATAGTGATTGTGAAAGTGTCTCTAATATTGTTCTGAATTGTATATTAAGCCTCTGAGTGAAACCCCCGAGTAATGTGTTCTCGTTCGCCAGCTCAAAAATGGTAACAGTTTTTGATGTGAATGCAATACATTATTCAGCATTCAGTAAAAATTAAGATCCCGGATAGTGCCTGGTAGCGAGGGATATTACATTTTGGTGGAGGCGCCGTGTTTGTTCATTTTAGCATCAGTTTAAGTGTAAATGTGCTTTATTGATATATATTTCATTAATTGCGTTCAATTTCAGTTCTGCGTAGGACGGCGGTAGCCATCTTATGATAAGTAACTTGGGTAGTGACGTCACCCCTGCATTATTTGTTCACGTATTAAGATGTTCTTTTGTTTTGTGCAGGAAATGCAGTGCTTTTTGAGCTTAATCCTTGTGGTTCTGTTTGCGGTTATGCTCAGTTAGAAATTTTACGTTGATCTATCTTTATGCATGGTTTTTCATTTCCATTTGCATTGTAATAATCAGCATTTTCTTTGCAGCATTTTGTGCAGTGCTAGTGTTATTCAGTCACGTATTGTGTTCTCACCGTGTTGCTATTTCTGCAGGAATTTCAAATCTTGTGTTCTATTACGAATAGTAGTCACTATCAGTGATTTTTGTAGTAATTTTGCATGTGTACATCGTTATCTTTTCTTTCACCATGGAAAATTTTGTGGAGAATAACACCAATGTACATACATCCTCTGTCGGCACAGATGTCGAGCCTGATGAACGTAGTTCGGTACCTGATCAGTCACCCCCTGAAATTATTGCACAGAATACTGACCTTCTGGTTGTGGTACAGTCTACCATCACTAACACGATGGCTTCAATAAAACCTGTTTCTCAAACCTTTATACAACCATCTTGTTTTTCAGCTGCTCCTAATGAATGTGTTAACAATTTTATGACTAATTTTGAAATGGTTGCTCTTGCTAATGCATGGAACAGTACTCAAAAGTTGCAGTTTTTCCCATGCTATCTTAAAGGTACTGCTGTAGCATGGTACAAGACGTTTTGCCATAGGTGTCCCGCTCACGACTGGTTTATTTTGAAAGATGCTTTTCTTACAGCTTTTCAGGTAGCTCACCAGGATGATGTGTATGAGATCCAACTTCGCCAACGTGTTCAGCGTGATTCTGAGCCTGTGCTTAACTACATTTATGATGTGCTAGTATTGTGTGATAAAGTAAATCCTCTTATGTCTCAGCCAGAGCAAATTAAGAATTTGTATAAAGGGTTGAAACCACAGTATGTCCAGTTTCTCTTACCTTTGAATTTGCTTACTGTAGAGGAGGTTTTACAAGCTATTAAGCGCATTGATAAGGCTGAGTTCTACATCCAGAACCGACAACACCTGGTGTCTAATCAACTGCATAGTAATGTGCCGCTGTCCATACCTGGATATCCAGTTGTTTCTGCACCTCAATCTATATCTGGCCGTTCTGTTGCAGCGTCAGAGTGTTTGTCACTCCCGTCGCCATCACCAGCACCTTCTCAGGATATGATGTCAGAGCTTGCAGCCAAAATGGACCGTTTAGCCAATCAACTTCAATCTTTGCAGGTTCCTGCTAATTCTGACCCAGTAACGAGGTCATCTCCCCGCCAAGCTGGTAACTGCTCCAATGGTGGACGTACTGCTAACTTTGTATGCTATAATTGTAACCAACCTGGTCACATAGCACGTTTTTGCAGGCAATCTTCAGATGCTTATAGTTCAAAAAACGCCCAGCGCGGTGCCTCAAACAGGCCACGGTAGCAGAGGTTCATCACGACAGCAAGCCTGATCAGTCGTCAAGTTCAACTTTACCTTTTGGCCATGTTTTACAAGTTTCAGGGTCCATTAATAATACCCCTGTGAAGGTTCTTCTCGATACTGGCAGTGCTGTCAGTATTGTCAATGCTGTACACGTATCTGATATTTCTAAATTGCAGCCTGTGGATATTTTACTTAGAACTGCTGGAAACAAGCTTTTGAATGCTGCATACCACCTACCTTTGGATTTTTCAATTAATAACTGTCTCTTTCAGGAAGATGTTCTTGTTGTAAAAGGGCTAGCACATGACTTGATTTTAGGTAATGATTTTTTGTCTGCACACAAAGCTATTATTGATTATGTTAAAAATGATGTTGTGATTCATGTAGATGACAAGTTGTGTCATATTTCTATGGTAGAGAACACAGAACTCCCCATGTCAGATATTGCTGTAGTGCCGTTTACTGAGGGTGATGTTACTAAACCAGCAAACAAAGTGTTTGTTAATGAAGATGTCCAGATTCCTCCATTTTCGGTTTGTCATGTAGCAGTAGAACTTTCTTCACCCATTGATTGTGATGTAATGTTTGAGCCTGTGCCAGGTATTTTGCAAAAGAAACAGATATCCATTCCTCAAATGGTTTGCTCACCCCGACAAGATTATATTGTGCCTGTTCAAAATGCATCACCAGAGCCTAAGACTTTGTTTTCTCGCACGACCTTAGCTAATGTCCAAGATGTTGCTTTTGTTCAGAGTCATTCAATCTCGCCTCAGGATATCACGCCCTTGGAAGCACCAAACTTTCAGTTTAATGTAAATAATAAATTGTCTTCTAGCCAGAAAGATAAACTTCATGCTCTTTTATTGAAGTATTCTCATGTTTTTGCAACCTCCTTGCAGGATTTAGGTATGACCAATGTTGCTAAATTTGATATACAGGTTTCTGACCCAACTCCTATTAAGCAGCGCCCGTATAGAGTTCCTATCAAGCAACGTGAAATCATCGATCAGCAGGTTCAAGAGATGAAAGATGCTGGGATCATCAGGGATTCTCAGTCTCCGTGGAGTTCTCCTGTGGTGCTAGTTAAGAAAAAGGATGGCTCGACCAGATTTTGTGTGGACTACAGGAAGCTTAACTCGGTGACCATTCCATCATCTTTTCCACTTCCCATCATCGACGACTTGCTTAGCTCGTTGCATGGAGTGTCCTGGTTCTGCTCGTTGGATCTTCTTTCTGCTTATTTTCAGGTCCCCCTTGAGGAGCACGCCAAGCCATTCACGGCGTTTGTTTGCCACAGTGGTCAATTTGAATTTGAAAGACTTTCCTTTGGACTAGCCAATGCTCCCCGTTTCTTTTCTTACATTGCTGAAAAGTTGTTAGGTGATTTAAAATTTAAGAAAGCTCTGGCTTACCTTGATGATATCCTTGTTTATGCTCATTCTTTTGAGGAACTACTGGATAATTTAGAGGCTGTTTTTCAGCGTTTGGTGCTTTTCAACTTTAAATTGAAACCGCAGAAATGTTTCTTTGCCATGAACCGTGTCAAACTTTTGGGTTTTGAAGTCTCTAATGAGGGCATATCTCCAGACTCAGACAAGATAACTGTGATTCAAAATTTACCTCAGCCTAAGAATGTCAGGGATGTCAGGAAGGTCCTTGGTTTGTTCAATTTTTATCGAAAGTTTGTGAAAGGTTATGCTGACATTGCCCATCCTTTAACACAATTGACTAAAAAGAACTGTGATTTTGTTTGGGGTTCTGACCAACAGCATGCTTTTCAGGCCTTGAAGGATGCGCTGACTTCTGCACCGGTGTTAGCACACTATACTCCTGGAGCGTACACAGAGCTCCACACTGATGCTAGTGGTGTAGGCATAGGGTGTGTTTTGTTGCAATCTGTAAACGACCAGTTAAGACCTGTTGCTTAAACCTCTAGATTGTTGTCCAAGTGTGAGCGTAATTATGGTGTTCCACAGTTGGAGCTCCTAGCTATTGCTTTTGGTTTCACACATTTTAGAACATTTGTATATGGTTATAAAGTTCATGTGATTTCTGACCACCATTCATTGTGTTATCTAAATAATCTGAAAGATCTTACAGGGCGTCTGGCTCGCTGGAGCCTTAAACTACAGGAGTTTGATTATACTATCTGTTACAAATCTGGTAAAAAGCATAACGATGCAGACACTTTATCTAGGTTTCCTGTGCTGCAACCCCAGGAACATCAAGTGGAGCAATTGGATGATGTATTAACTTGTTTACTTTCTCCTATAGAAGTTGCGGAGAAACAGAAAGCTGATCCACTGCTGCGTCCTCTAATGGATACCTTAGTGGACGACACTAATGCTACTCCGAAGCTTCTGCGCCAAACTGCCACCTATACTCTTAAATCTGGTGCTTTATATAGGAAAAATGCTGGTTCCACGGGTCCTCTGCATTTACTGGTGATTCCAGAGTCGTTGAAGCATGAGATTCTTACCTCTTGTCATGATGATCCACTTTCGGGTCACCTTGGGTTTTCCAAAACTTATAATAAGATTCATTCCAGATACTATTGGATTGGCATGAAGAAAGATATCGAACATTTTGTGAGGACCTGCCCGAGCTGCCAATCGCGTAAAGGCCATAAGAACTTGAAGCCCGCAGGATTACTTCAACCTCTTCCTGTTTTAGCTGTAGGTCAACGTTGGGGTATTGACCTTTTGGGTCCTCTTCCTAGGTCATCCACTGGCAACCGCCACATTATTATGTGCACCGAGTATGCCACTAGATGGGTCGAGGCTGCTCCGCTTCCAGCGGCTACTGTTCCTCATGTCACCAGGTTTATTTTACAGAATGTCGTCTGTCGTCATGGTGCTCCTGAGACATTGCTATCCGATCGGGGTACTGTGTCCCTCAGCCAGGTCACGCAGGAGTTACTAAAATCTCTGTCTATTTCTCCTAACTTTACTAGCTCTTATCATCCACAGACGAACGGGCTCACGGAACGTTTCAATGCCACACTAGTTAATATGTTGAGCCATTTTATTAATGAAAATCAGCGTAATTGGGATACGGTGTTGCCTTATGTTATATTTTCTTACAATTCTTCTGTACAGCAGACGACCAAGTTTTCTCCGTTTTTCCTGATGTATGGACGAGAGCCTGTTCTCCCTAATGAAGTTCAGTTACAGGCTACTACTAACGACTTGTTCGTCCGGAAGACTTTAGAGGACATCCAGAAGGCCCGTGAGATTGCCATCCACAACATCAACAAGCAACAGATCAAACAGAAGTCTCAGTATGATGCCAAACATCGAGATGTATCCTTTAATGTTGGTCAATTAGTTAAAGTTTTTACCCCCGTTAGGAAACGAGGCAAATGCACCAAGCTCCTACACCGCTATTTTGGCCCGTTTGAAATTGTGAAGAAGCTCACACCTGTGACTTATGTTGTACGTCGACCGAATGCTCCTAGGGCTAAGTTACAGTCCATCCATGTTTCCCGCATCTTCCCTTATCACGATCCTACTGGCCCTTATCGTGCTTAATTTTTTTTTCTCTCTTTCTCAGGGTCAGTTCATCGTCTGATAAACTCAGTTAATGATGCTTTGCTATGCTTTGCATATAATTCTATTGATGCATATTTTGTTTAACCTCTTGTGTGACTACCATTTCGTCATTTGCTTAAGTCCACTTAATTGTTCATATTTCTGATTATTTATGACGTTCTCCCAGGAATCCCGTGCCAATCATTCCGTTTATATCAGAGCTATTAACGTTTTATCGTGACTGTTTCAGTGTTTTACTCATGTACCATCTTTATCGAAGTAGCAGTATAGTGTGTGGCCCAGCTGCGAAGTCAGCCGCCACATCCTGGTGGTTATTCGAGTTCAATGTGAGCACCGTCGTGACTGCAGCACATTGTAGAAGAGGAGTCGTCCCTGAGGAAGCCGCTGCGCACCTGGGAGCGACCCCAGTACTGGAGTGACGCCTAGTGAAACCGCTGTGATGCGCTCACTAGTGCGAGGAGGTTTGAGTTATAAGATGCTTTAGGGTGGGTATTAAGTTTTGTCACTGGCCAGTCACTGAAGTATTATTTCATTTGCTGTTAAGATGCTTAGTTCTTTGTTTCAGATTTTTTTCTTTTAAATATCAGGGTTGAGCTCTCTTCACCGCCACGGCAGTTCCTGGATGAAGAACTTTCTTAGTTTTTTTTTTATCCCAGTTGTAGTATTTTAGGAGTCTTGTTGTGTGAATGAGTGTGTGGAGATGGCCATCTCAAAAGTGTATTTAGTATCCGGATACACTTCATGTTATAATTTTGTTTTGTTGTTTTTATGTTATTGTCACTTTTGATTTACCCCCTTACATTTCCCTCCAAAATTATATTTAACTATGGGTAGCCTTATATTATACTTGTCCATTGTTAATTGTATAATTGTTTAGTTTTGTGCGGGAGTGCCCCAGGAAGAGTGTCGTCGTCTGCAGCTAGCAAAGAGCCCCGGCCACCCTCACCTACCAGCAGAAGCAGTAGTTGCAGCAGGAGAGGTAGCAGCAGCAACGCGGCAGCACCAGTACCAGAGGCAGTAACGCTGGCTATGCCTCAAAGTTTCAGGAGTGACCACAGGGGTCACTTCATCAGTATGGCAGACCACAATTCCAGCAAGTTGGTTACCTTTGCAGTTCGTCGTGGGATGATGTGGCCAGTCCCCCACAGGTGTGTGGTAGCAGGAGAGCAGCACAACTTGCTGGCTCCCCTATATTTGGAACTGTCTGTGACATCAGCTTGATACATATGCTGAGGTGACCTAAGTCATAAGCAGCCAAGTCTAGAAGCTGGACGTCCATTTTGCTCAATGAAGCTAGGCTCACTACTAGGAGGGATCGAGCTGCTGAAAAGTCAAGCAAAACTTGAAATTATGGAATTTTATTTATATGAATTTCTTCGTCCCCTATGTTTGGAACTGTCTGTGACATCAGGTATGTGCCATTTGTGGTAACCACCAGTTTGCCCAATTTTCATCTTCAGGGTCGGTCTGCTACTCCAAATGGTTGTAATCGTCGTGCTGCGCCTCTGTGACTTCCATCAGTGTTCCAGTGGTGTAGGGTTGGTTCGGTGGACTCTGGGACTAGTGGTGTAGACAACATCATGCATCGTGACTCATTGGGAGGGGCCTCTCAGGAATTCATTTATTGGTACTTTTCATGTTTGTGTTTTCTAATGATAGGTTAGGGGCTACCCTTAGTGCTTTTCTTTTGTGTGTTTTTCTGTTTGCTATTAGTCCGACGAGCAGGGGCTCGTCTTTTTCTAGAGGGGAGGGAAATGTAGGGTTTTGTTAGGTTAATTATGTGGATTATCTTGAGTTTATTAGAGTAGTCGTTAGTACAAATGTCCTTCCTTCCGTCTGTTACGTAATAGGCTGTTCCAACTACTGTTTGCTCCCTTGGCTCCACTCATGTAAATAACAATAATAAATAAATTAATGGAACAGCCCTTGTGGAATTTGTAAATAAGGTATTGCATTATTTGTACATGATGTATTGAGTTATTGGCACGTCGCCCATCTTGTTATTTGTGTATAAAGAGTTGTATGTTGGGGTGTGTGAGCGGTTGTTGGAATAGCTCGGTGTAGCTATGGTGTGTGTGTGTGTGACTAAGCGTGGTGGTGTGTGGACAACCGAGGAGATGGACGACGCTGGACACTGTAAAAGATTATTTAAGGTATAATAAATATAAATAGTGATTGTGAAAGTGTCTCTAATATTGTTCTGAATTGTATATTAAGCCTCTGAGTGAAACCCCCGAGTAATGTGTTCTCGTTCGCCAGCTCAAAAATGGTAACAGTTTTTGATGTGAATGCAATACATTATTCAGCATTCAGTAAAAATTAAGATCCCGGATAGTGCCTGGCAGCGAGGGATATTACAATATTGATTTAAATGTGTGACAAATACGTTCTTTTGACATGTTCGTAGCCTCTGCTATCTCTCTCACTTTGATTTGGTGGTCGTCGAGTACCATTTGTTGAACTCTGGCGATTTGTTCGTCGGCGGTTGCAGTTTTCAGATGTTCGGATCCTTCATCTTCTCCCAAGCTCTTACGGCCACGTTTTAGTTAATCTGCTCAAAATTTCACTGTGGTAAATGATGGTGCAGAGTCCCCATAAACAGAATCCAGCACATCTTTGATTTGCGTAGGCGTATTGCCTTTCAAAAATATTTAATGACAATGAAATTTCATGATTTTGTGCGTTTTCATAAAAACACTCACATCAACTCACCCAGACGACTCTTACATAACAACTGAGCGTCCAAAATGGCTGAAACTTTGGTTTGTAACTGTCAGCAGAGGGACAGCGAAATGCACTAGCTTTTATTTAGGAGTGCTGCCATCTTCATGTTGAGGTTGGAAACTTTTCAGATCACCCTCGTAAATGGGCTGTGAGCTGCTGTGTTACAAACAATTACAGAAAGGATTTCAGAACCGTGTATAATCCCCTTGCAACTCATTCCCCTGGGAGATTCTCTGCTGTGGAAATCTGTACAAAAGCTATTATTGCAAATGCTTATTATTCAATGAATTATCGGAAAAATTTACGCTAAATTTTACACATTTTTGGAAAGGTATAGTCACACAAAAATCAATGCATTAACCGGGATTTTAACCATGGATATCCCGGTCTCCATCCGACTGCTCTTAACAATTGAGCTACGTATTAGTATGGCAGTAAATGGTCCAACTGACTCAGTTTTTTCCGGTAAACCACTAGGAGTTTTCATAAACACATGAGACAACTACCTTAATGGCGACTTACAACGTGTAAGTACTTTAAGGCCCGGGCTCTATAGTTCGGACCACTATTAGGTCAATAACTACTGTGAAAAAACAATTCCTTTTCATTTTGTTATAAACATTAATTTAGCATGGAGGCCGTTTTCCAAAAGGTATTATTTGTATTGAAAATGCTGTGTCTTTGTGGGTTCGTAGAATTAAAAGTCCAGTTTGCAGAAATTCAAAATGTTATTTATTTCCGTTGAAACAAACTTTGGTCAAACCTTGCAGTAGCAGAATTACGTGGCATACCCAAATGCAGTCTTCCAAGGTCGTTGAATACAAACAAAAGCGTTCACTTTCAAAACACAATTGCAGGCACACGATACTCAGTTACGATTACACTCTCATTTACGACTGTTCCTTACGATTGTCCGATAAACTAGCCATGGCATTTTTATACGACCATTCATGATTCCAGACGGTTGTAGAATGTTGCCATGGTCGTCACTAGAATTTTCCATTTTACTAACTTTATTTGTTCCGGCAAGCCTTTTATCTCCACGCTGCATATCTGTCCCTTATCATATCTCTCCACCTGACACTGTCTGTGTGTGTCCGTCGCCGCCAGTTGTGACAATATACAAGGTGGATTTAGGGCACTGGGAGGTCGATAGGTTTCAAAAAATCCATTTTTTATAATGTTAAAAAATTATATAATTCTTCAGCTTTAAAATGATATATAACATAGTTTGCCGGCTGGTATTAAACTCCTTTAATTCGTCAATTTAAACATGGTGGCGTAGTGATACACCCACTTCCTGAGAATGGTGCTTAATCTTTGATCGTGATTTCGCAAAACCTTGATTGTTCATACTTTAGGTGAATGTTTCTCAAAAACTATAAAAGATATTGACACAAAATTTGTAGTGGTTATTTATCAATGTTCCTTGAACACATTCGCGTAACATTTATATTCATGTGATTTATAAAATGGATGAAAACAAATATTCAGTCCTTGAATAAATTATCTTTTATTTTTACTCAAAACTAATTAATTTTTTATGTGCGTAGTATAAACGATATGTGATTTTCATTTATCCGATATCATTAAACTGTATCTTGGGTTATTTAGGATAAAACTTCATGCATTTAGCTTTAAATTCCTACAAGTAAAGTGCACCTGAAATATAGGGTGCAATATTTTTGTCAGGACACGTGGTGTGATTTATGCCCCTTTTGCATGGATCTATTTGAACTAAAATTAAATATTATAAAGTAGTTAAATGTACACATCCTTATACAGTAATCATACCGAATTTAAATTTCTGGTAGTGTTTAGTTTTCTATATATTCAAATTTAAATATTGGTAAAAATTAGCCTTTTCTTGGTAAAAATAACCTCCAAGTGCCATTTATAGGCAAAAGTTTCAAAACATTTTCAATATAAATGTTGGTTTTAGTGGACATTGTTTGTGAAAATATTTGTTAAATGGAGAATTCTTTTTACAGAGTTCAGTATCTAAGGAAAACACATACATGCATATATGCACATAAAGGGAACTTCTTAGAAGAGTGCCTTGTTTGCCTTTTGTTTATGAGAGTTTCCGCTCAAACCTCGATCGAATTTTCAGGTTGCAAGTAGTAACTTCTGTGCCTGCTCTGCAAGTGCTAGAGAGTTATATAATAAGTTCATTACTGCAATGATTATCTAAATGGACAGAAATAAAACAGAAAAAAGCTAAGCTTCTACAAATATGGTTAGGCAGTGATAGTGCAACCCAAGAGAACAATTTTTTTTATATTGTGGTACTAGCTGGCATTATCCAATCGCTCACTGTGACACCACTATGGTTGGCAAATACACAAGGCTACCAACCTGATTAGTAACACAGTTACAACATGTCAATTCAAATCATCACAGAACAAATCCCAATAGGTTAACTTACCATATCTGCAGCACTTGCAGTGGTAGAGAGGTTGACAGCACGGCCTTCTTTTTGGTTTATTTATGGTTGCTTTCAGCTGTGCAAGTTACTCATGTCCATAGAACCTTGCTAGAATTTTACAGATATTAGAGTGCATTTATATAATTGTTTAAATAGGACAGAATGTGTACAAGAAGTTATTTATTTGCAATGTAAGTGTTTTTGTTTCTCAAAACAAGTGACAATTAAATGATCTTTCGTTATTCATTTATCTATGATTGTAAGAGTGTGCATCCATTAAATGCTATACATTTCTTTACATAAAGAGGCTCATTGAATATTTAATTGTTAGCTGTAGAAAGGCACATAGTTTTGACAGCATATTTTCTTATACCTTTGAGTGTTTGATTTCCTCATTGATGCTACAATCTGCTAGAATTTTGGTCCTGAGTCAATGTTAGATGACGTATTTATCTGTTCAGGAGGTGTATTAACTGCCTAAAGGAGAAAGTGATAAAAATTCGGCTGTAAAATAACATTCCATTAAAAGGTGATTGTTTTCCATTTGGCATATAAGCAAAATATCTAATAGAGGACTTATGGACTGAAACGGTTAACTTCACATATGAATAATAAGGATGTAGGTATATGAACGAATAAAGAATTAATAATTTATTCGAGCAATTTGATTTTTAAAATATTTCTCATTATTCCCTATAATTGTTTATCTATCCCATACAATTTCATCTATTACCTTGCTGCTACCTTGGCTTACATAACACCCTAGTTTTCTGCTCTGTCAGGAAGCTCTTAACGTCCATGCCTCCTTCTTTCTTATTTAGCCCCACTCTTCCCCTCGTCTTCCTTACGTATATTCCATACATTTGTTTGTCTTTACTTTGTTGCTACCTTGTCTTACATGACACCCTAATCTTCTGATCTGTCAGGTAGCTCTTAAACTCCATGCCTTCTTGTTACTTAATTACTCGCATTCTTCCCCTTCATCTTCCTTTCTTATATTTTTTACACTTATTTGACTTTACCCTGTTGCTATCTTGGCTTACATGATACACTGGTCTTCTACTCTGTCAGGTGGCTTTTAACCTCCAAGCCTCCATGTTACTTAATTAGCCCCTTTCTTCCCCCTCATCTTCCTTTCTTATCTTCTTTACATTTATTTGTGTCTAACTTGTTGCTAAGTTGGCTTACATGACACCCTGGTCTTTTGCTCTGTCAGGTAGCTCTTAACCTCCAAGCCTTCTTGTTACTTAATTATTCCCATTCTTCCCCCTCTTCTCCCTTTCTTATATTCTTTATATTTATTTTTCTTTAACTTGTTGCTACCTTGTCTTATATGACACCCCGGTCTTCTGCTCTGCCAGGTAGCTCTTAACCTACATGCCTCCTTGTTACTTAATTATTACCATTCTTCCCCTTAAGCTTCCTTTCTTATATTCTTTACATTTATTTGTCTTTACCTGTTTGCTTCCTTGGCATACATGACACACTGGTCTTCTGATCTATCAGGTAGCTCGTAACCTCCATGCCTGCTTGTCACTTAATTAGTCCCATTCTTCCCCTTCATGTTCCTTTCTGATATACTTTACATATATTTGTCTTTACCTTGTTGCTACCTTGGCTTACATGACACCCTGGTCTTCTACTCTGTCAGGTAGCTCTTAAACTCCATGCCTCCTTGTTACTTATTTAGCCCCATTCCTCCCCTCATCTTCCTTTCTTATATTCTTTACATTTATTTGTCTTTACCTTGATACTACCTTGGCTTACGGAACACCCTGGTCTTCTGCTCTGCCAGGTAGCTCTTAAACTCCATGCCTCCTTGTTACTTATTTAGCCCCATTCCTCCCCTCATCTTCCTTTCTTATATTCTTTACATTTATTTGTCTTTACCTTGATACTACCTTGGCTTACATGACACCCTGGTCTTCTACTCTGTCAGGTAGCTCTTAAACTCCATGCCTCCTTGTTACTTATTTAGCCCCATTCCTCCCCTCATCTTCCTTTCTTATATTCTTTACATTTATTTGTTTTTACCTTGTTACTACCTTGGCTTACATGACACCCTGGTCTTCTACTCTGTCAGGTAGCTCTTAACCTCCATGTCTCCTTGTTACTTAATTACTCGCATTCTTCCCCTTCATCTTCCTTTCTTATATTTTTTACACTTATTTGACTTTACCCTGTTGCTATCTTGGCTTACATGATACACTGGTCTTCTGCTCTGTCAGGTGGCTTTTAACCTCCAAGCCTCCATGTTACTTAATTAGCCCCTTTCTTCCCCCTCATCTTCCTTTCTTATCTTCTTTACATTTATTTGTGTCTAACTTGTTGCTAAGTTGGCTTACATGACACCGTGGTCTTTTGCTCTGTCAGGTAGCTCTTAACCTCCAAGCCTTCTTGTTACTTAATTATTCCCATTCTTCCCCCTCTTCTCTCTTTCTTATATTCTTTATATTTATTTTTCTTTAACTTGTTGCTACCTTGTCTTATATGACACCCCGGTCTTCTGCTCTGCCAGGTAGCTCTTAACCTACATGCCTCCTTGTTACTTAATTATTCCCATTCTTCCCCTTAAGCTTCCTTTCTTATATTCTTTACATTTATTTGTCTTTACCTGTTTGCTTCCTTGGCATACATGGCACACTGGTCTTCTGATCTATCAGGTAGCTCGTAACCTCCATGCCTGCTTGTCACTTAATTAGTCCCATTCTTCCCCTTCATGTTCCTTTCTGATATACTTTACATATATTTGTCTTTACCTTGTTGCTACCTTGGCTTACATGACACCCTGGTCTTCTACTCTGTCAGGTAGCTCTTAAACTCCATGCCTCCTTGTTACTTATTTAGCCCCATTCCTCCCCTCATCTTCCTTTCTTATATTCTTTACATTTATTTGTCTTTACCTTGATACTACCTTGGCTTACGTAACACCCTGGTCTTCTGCTCTGCCAGGTAGCTCTTAAACTCCATGCCTCCTTGTTACTTATTTAGCCCCATTCCTCCCCTCATCTTCCTTTCTTATATTCTTTACATTTATTTGTTTTTACCTTGTTACTACCTTGGCTTACATGACACCCTGGTCTTCTACTCTGTCAGGTAGCTCTTAACCTCCATGTCTCCTTGTTACTTAATTAATCCCATTCTTCCCCCTCACCTTCCTTTCTTATATTCTTTACATTTATTTGTCTTTACCTTGTTGCTACCTTGGCTTACATGACACCCTGGTCTACTGCTCAGCCTAGTATCTCTTAATCTCTACGCCTCCTTGTTACTTAATTATTTCCATTCTTCCCCCTCACCTTTCTTACTTATATTCTCTATATTTATTTTTCTTTACCATGCTGCTACCTTGGCTTACATGACATCTTTGTCTTCTGCTCTGCCAGGTAGCTCTTAACGTCCATGCCTCTTTGTTATTTAATTAGTCCCTTTCTTCCCCCTCATCTTCCTTTCTTATATTCTTTATTTATTTATTTATTTATTTGTTTTTACCTTGTTGCTGCCTTGGATTACATGACACCCTGGTCTTCTGCTCTGTCAGGTAGCACTTAACCTTCATGCTTCCTTGTTACTTAAGTAGTTCCATTCTTCCCCCCATCTTCCTTATATATATATATATATATATATATATATATATATATATATATATATATATATATATATATATATATTCTTAACATTTCTTGTTCATCTTTCTTTTACTTTCTGTAAGAAACCACCTATACTTCTTACCTTGTTTTCCTTCTTTCCTGTTAACATTTATATAGCTACTATCCTGTTCTCTACTTTTTCTCATTTTTCCTCCCAAAACTTTTTTCTCCATATTGCAAACCTCGTCACATTCTGTTCCATAATTTAATATGCTTTCCTTCCCCCTCAAAATTCACAGATGCTCTTTTCCCTACGTCGTATCCCTCTTATAATTGTTGTTCCTGTTCTCATCCAAGCTAACCCTTCTCTCTCTTGCCTATTGCAGTAATCTACATATGCTTCTCGTCCCCAATTTATTTTTATTTGCTTCTAAAATTGTAATGATTTCATATTTTCTAGACTTGCACATATTTCCCGCCTTTCTAAATAAGTTGTGTATGATAAAATTAATGCATAGTATAATAGCATGTGTGTGAGAGATTTTTCATGAGTATACTAGCAAGTTCCCTGCTGAAGGAAAAGGGCAATTGGTGTAGTGCGTTGCAGCAAATAAAATCATTAGCTCAAGGCATACCTGGAATTTAACTATTTTCAGCTATGGTAGGCTTGTAGGGCACGTAGGATGAAGTTACGAAAATTACAAAGAAAGTTAAGTATATAGAATTGAAAGACCGCAGAATAGTTATTTTTCTCTTTTTTACGAAGTGAGAGAATTGAAACTTGACTACTTATGTAGCAAATTTGGTTAGAGATGTCCAGCTGGTGGTATATATGTTTATAAAACTTATCTAGATATCTAAAATTCGCCTTTTCCCTTTCTGTTTAAGAAAACTATGGAAGCTTTTTTCTGGAATGAATGTTAACTGGTAGCACCTAACCACCGCGCTCGGGTTATACAACTTTAGCACTCACTGCCAGCAACATAGCCTAGCATTTCATACACTCACAGGAACGTACACCTAGGGGATCTTAACGAGAGTTAGAACTGTTTTTGATACTTAAAACGGCGACGTTTACATTGCAAGAAAAGCGGGTCATTATTTGTTTTCTCTATTTTCGTGTTGTGGCACCTACTGAAATCCATCGCCATTTGAGTGAGGCATATGGTATGGATGTGATTTGCTTATACCAAAAATATATTTTTTTTTTCAGAAATTGGTTATTGGCTGAAATGTTCTAAAGAATTGTCTGCTTCAGTTCCAATTCTACAGCAGGAGAACTTCTTCGGACACTGCGTCAATCTCCAGGAACAAAAACGCCTTCCCCTTCTAATGCCACAACGGCTGATCTATGGATCGTTTAAGTTAGTCGAACATAGAAATTACCACTTCGCCAACAAACACGTGTTGTTCTCTACTGTCATCTGTTTACCTGTTTACCTGTGTGTGTTTCACAGCCAGGGTGTCTGGACTAGTAAGATAACATTAAATGATTGCAATACAATAGCTTTTTCACTACTCTTTACAGGACATCCTCTCTTACGTTCCTGTACACTGCTCAGAGGAACTGAGCACCTAGCCATGTTCACGACTTCACACTCGAATAGGCAATACTAATAGAACGTGTGAAAGAGCAGCGCTTCACCGTAGTAAACAATGCAATCGGGGAAGTGCCAAGTACCACGGACAATATATGGAAGTAAAATGTTTCAGTTCGTGCTTAAACGTTTTGAAAGTTGAAATACGTTATCTATTCAGCCTGTTCATTACCTAAATCTATCAAATCAGCGAAGGTACAAATATTTGCAATGTAGTAAAGCTATTTACACGTTTCATTCCCTCTGAAAGTTGTGCTACGCCGTAATGTTGACATCCATATACACTTAAGACCTAATAGAGTAAAGGAGAGAAGCGGGAACTCCAAGAAATATTCCACAAGGGCTGATAAAGACAGAGAATGATTTTTTCCCTGTAACCTGCATGATTCTTTCGTATCTGTAACATAAGTATTTGAAAAGAGCGGGTTATATGTATAATGTCCGTAGGTGATAGCACTCTCGTATTGGTAGGTTGGTGGTAATGCTCTATGTTGTAGACCCGACGTGCATTTCGGATACCAGACAGTGGAGGTGACGCGAGAAAAGCAGTACAGTGCAATCAAATTCTGTTTTCATTTAAACCATACAGCCACCTAAACTTACGAAAAGCTGAAGCAAGTGAAGATGCACAACCTCGTGCAACAGTGTTTAGATGATTCAAAGACTTCAAAGAAGACCGACTTGTCAGTGTTAAGCAAGGTGGGCCTGGTTTTTCGGCTTCTTCTGTTACTGAAGTCAACATTACGCAGCTGCTGTGATTGTCCGAGATGATCGGCGTATGACAAAACGTAACTTCAGTGATGTGTTGAGAATTTCATATGACAGTGTGTTTACAATTATGCACGACCATCTAGACATGGCCCGAGTTTGTGCTCGTTGGTTGTAACGTCTGTTGTCTCCCGAACAAAAGACTGTGCGAATGGAGACAAGCCTCACGGTGCTGCGTCTCCTTGTTGGAGGTGATGCACTCTTTAAATTGATTATCACCGATGATGAATCATATCTGCATCGTTATGATCCTGAAGTAAACCAAGCCAGCACAGTTTGGACATCGCCAGGTTCTCCAACACCAAAAACGGCAAAAGTTGTTCCATCTGTAGGAAAAGTGATGGTGATCACATTTGTTTTACTGTAATGGAATGATTTACCAGCATGTAGTTCCCCCTCACATTACTGTTACAGCAGCATACTACACGTCAGTATTGGCTACACTGAGGAAGCACATTGCAAAGAAACGACCAGAGCTTTCTCGGACTGGGTGGCGACTTCATCATGACAATGCACGGCCTCACGTCGCAAATCAAGCCATGCAGTTTCTGGATCGATTCAACATTACCTGTGTAACACATTCACCTTACAGCCCCAATCTTTCTCACTTTGACTTTTTTATTCTCATTACTAAAGGCAAAACATAGAGGTATTCGATTTGAGAACTACGAAGCAGAGCTCAAGAAAACTGAGGCGATTCTCAAGGACCTTACAGCACGTACTCAAGGACTGACAGATTTGCTATAAAAAGTTCATTGAAGTAGTAGTTCATGTAGACATTGAATTACAGCAATAAAAATCGGTCTGTCTTCACTTTTTTGTAGTTTACGTCCTTCATTGTTAAGTCATATCGGACGGTGAATGAACTGGGTGAAATGCTACTCAAATGAGTCCAGGGTCCATGGTGCTTACTGTTACTCGATATTCATCTTGAAGTATAAGAGAAAAGCACGGAAAAACCTTATCCCGGTAACTCACCTTGACCGAGATTCGAACTCTGGACCTCTTGAACGTGAGGCAGACATGCTACCATCTACGCTACCGAGGAGGGCTCAGTCTTGGTTGATCAGCTCTCGTAGCAAGATGGTTTTTGCCAATACCACTGAAGGGGCGCGCATTATGTCCAGTTCTGATGTCTTCTAGTTTGGATATCTCCATTTTAATTATACGTGTAAGTAACATGGAGTAAGAAAGGAAGTTTACACAGCGAAAAAGAAAAAGCACACAAGAATAAAAAGAAAAGAAAGAAGAAGCAGAGGCTTTTGTAAGAATACTTGCTAGAAGAGTGAGGAGAGAAGGTGTGCTGGCTGCAAAACATCAGATTAAACTGTTTTGTGTTTCGAAGCATAGTACATTTGAAAGCCGCTATTTAACAACTTAAATTTACTTCCTTGCTCTGCCGCATTAAAAAGAAACGCACCACTCCACCCTTCTAAAGGAGAAGTTCTGGATTAACAAACAGACAGAAGGAAAAGTTTCCTTTTAACCAAAATGAAGAACGAATTAATTCCGCTTGGAGAACATGGCTAGGAAAACACAAATCCAGTTGCGTTGCAATATACAGTATAGTTTGTATGGCTTATGTATTTGTATTTATGTCAGTTTGATGTCCTTGTCCATAAGAAAGTTTTCTCCCATGTTACTGTTGATGTAAAATGTTTTATATTCCACGGGCATCACTTTTCTCTGACATTTATACTGTCAGCTGTTACATAATCATCTCTCCTTTGAACCATTTCAACGACATTTAATGATATATATTCCTTCACTTCCTGAATATTCTGTAGAATCAATGAAGTGGTTGTCTGTAGATTGTCTTTAAGCATCGCTCAAACAGCGTCAATATTGCAACACTTTGGTGTTGGTTTACAAATGGAAATCACTAGGACTAGTAACTCTTTAGAACAGTCGGTAACATATAGTGTAATGTATATTACTTCTTTTGTTTTGTTGATTAGTGGAAAAAATCTGAGTGTTTTGTCTTAAACAATATAAAAGAGCTTTTCACGAATGTGGTTCTAATCCATTCCGTAACTTCTGGTGACAGCAATAGGATGATATGGATTATTTAAACAAAGAAATTTCGAGCATTAGAAGATTGTTTACGCGAGTGGTGAACGCATTTTGAGAGAAATTAAGCGACATGGAGTTGCACAATGCATGATCTTGCCGCAAGCTTTATAATAATGGAAGATAAAGTTGAACGACATTTTAGAAGTGATGAGCTACTGCAAGAATATCGTACGATTGAGAAGTGAAGAAGAAGAAGCAGAAGAAGAAGAAGAACAACAACAACAACAACAAACACAAGATTTGGACGAGACATAAATTTACCGTGAACAATCGACTGCGCAGAAAACTCAAGATGGCAGAATCCCAATCCAGATAAGTGACTGCACACAAAGCTCAAGACGGGAGCACCCCAATCCAGATAAGTAACTATGCAGAAAGCTCAATCTGGGAGAATCTCAAATTGATCGGGCAGTAAACTCTAGATGGCGGAATACCAAATCGACTGGGCAGAAAACTCAGGATGGGAGAATCCGAAATCGACCAGAGAGAAAACTCAAGATGGGAGAATCTCAAATCGTCTGGGTAAAATTCAAGATGCTAGAATCCCAAATCGACTGGGCAGAAAACTCAAGATGGGAGAATTCCAAATCGACTGGGCAAAAACGCAAAATGGTAGAATCCCAAATCGACTGGGCAAAAAACTCAAAATGGTAGAATCCCAAATCGACTGGGTAGAAAACTCAAAATGGTAGAATCCCAAATCGACTTGGCAAAAAACTCAAAATGGTAGAATCCCAAATCGACTGGGCAAAACACTCAAAATGGTAGAATCCCAAATCGACTGGGCAAAAAACTCAAAATGGTAGAATCCCAAATCGACTGGGCAAAAAGCTCAAAATGGTAGAATCCCAAATCGACTGGGCAAAAAACTCAAAATGGTAGAATCCCAAATCGACTGGGCAAAAAACTCAAAATGGCAGAATCCCAAATCGACTGGGTAGAAAACTCAAAATGAAAGAATCCCAAATCGACTGGGCAAAAAACTCAAAATGCTAGAATCCCAAATCGACTGGGCAAAAAATTCAAAATGGTAGAATCCCAAATCGACTGGGCAAAAAACTCAAAATGGTAGAATCCCAAATCGACTGGGCAAAAAACTCAAAATGGTAGAATCCCAAATCGACTGGGCAAAAAACTCAAAATGGTAGAATCCCAAATCGACTGGGCAAAAAACTCAAAATGGCAGAATCCCAAATCGACTGGGTAGAAAACTCAAAATGGTAGAATCCCAAATCGACTGGGCAAAAAACTCAAAATGGTAGAATCCCAAATCGACTGGGCAAAAAACTCAAAATGCTAGAATCCCAAATCGACTGGGCAAAAAATTCAAAATGGTAGAATCCCAAATCGACTGGGCAAAAAACTCAAAATGGTAGAATCCCAAATCGACTGGGCAAAAAACTCAAAATGGTAGAATCCCAAATCGACTGGGTAGAAAACTCAAGATGGGAGAATCGCAGTCCATAGAAAGGGTTGCGCAGAAAATTCAGGACAATCTCATGGACGTTCAATCCACTTACTGCTGCATGGTGGGACGGACAGATGCTGGGAGAGAATGGTCAGAATGGTGAAGGAAGTCCTGCATCGAAATCTCGGTCAAGTTTGCTGCAGTATGAGGAATTATACATAGTTTTATATAACTGTGAAGTCATTATAAACTCTTGACCACTGTTTGGAATTGTAATGCACATTAATTTTAGTCATGTATTTAAAGTGTAGTTGCAATTCAAAAGTCAATGCTTTAAATTGCAAGATGAGAGAATGTTGACAAATGCAAATCACTTGAATAGTAATTGTTAAAACAGTTGCTAACATGTTCTGTAACGTACAGTACTGCTTTTGTTTTGTTGATCAGTGGACAAATTATGAGTGCTTCGTCGTAAACAAAAATAAAAGGGTCTTTCTTAAATATAGTTTTAATCCATCTCTTAATAATACTAATTGCGAATGGGTACTGCTGTATGGAATTTTGATGTTAGTGATATATTTATTTCACTGTTTAAGAAAGGACAAAGAATGAGGTTAAGATCTACAGAGGTGCAAGTTTACTAAACGTTGCGTACAAAATATTTCCAGATTGGAAGGCATTGAGCTATATGAAAATAAGTGAGGAAGGATTTAGACTCGGTAGATCTTGCTTGGACGTTACCTTTAATAAGGAAGATTAGAGAAAAGAAGGTTAATTTAGTATGGAAACCCACATAGCTTTTTTACACCTAGAAAAAGTATTCGACACTGTGAACTACCCTATATTGTGCGAGATAAGCAGAAAGGTGGATACTCACACACTTAATAAAAGCTATTCAAGGTGTATAAGAACATATAAAATAATAGAAATAAATAAAAAACTAACAAAATATATTTGAACTAGCAGTGGTTTACAACAGGGATGTAGCTTTTCCCCAACAGTTTTCGGACGACATTCTAGACGAATGGAAACGAGTAGCTGATAAATGATTAAAATTGGATTAAACAAACCATTCAGTATATTATGTTTTTCAGACGATATTGTAATAATTGGGCTATAGAGAATAGGCTACGGAAGGCAGTATATCAGTTAAATTATATATAATGAGAATTTCCAAATCAAAAGCTAAAGTAACAATGTTCCGTAGAAGATATCTGGTAAAATATAGTAATAGAAGTCTAAGTGTTGGGACAGGTTTCACACTTTAACTACCGGGGCTGTGATAAGGGAAGATAAACAGCCAAGATTCCATAAAACTATGATGCTGCTAATGGAAAAGTCTGGAAGTGAAACCGGGGCCCTAAAATAAAGCAATGTACTTCTTAAAGGTTGTAAAGGTTGTACAAGACTGGAACACGTTAGAATATTAGAGGGGAACTAGAAGTGCATCCGCTACATGAACAAACAGAAGACAGAAACAATTGGATAGAGTATCTGCAAAGAATATTAGAGGATAGGACACAAAAAATGACATTTTTGTACAAGCCTAGTGGAGGAAGATCTGTAGGAAGACCAACAAAGCGCTCGGCTGAAGATATGTGGTTTCAGAACAGGCAATGTCCTAAATCATGAAAGAAAATGAAGATGACGAAAATGCTGAGATTTGTCAGTAGGCTGATTGGATTGGATTGTTCGGAGGAGATTTGACTCCTGGATCAGACTTGTCTTTTGTACCTTTGCCCCAAGAGGGGCACCCCCAGCAGGGAAGAAGAAGTGAGAGGAGCACAGGGTGTTCTACCACAAGGAGTAACTACAGTACAGGGGAAGAGTTCGCTAGACTTTACCAGGTAGAAAGCCCCATGCGGTGGGTTTGGTACAACCGTCATCTCACCTGCCGTGGCGCAGAAATGGTCAGGAGGAAGGTTCGTAGACCGGAGGCTGCCTACCCAGAGCAGAGCACTCCAGACAGCCTTGCACCACACGGCAAGCACCTGAATCGGCCCACTAGGCCGCTCGGAGGCTGACCCCCAGGGGCCTACATCGGTAGGTACGGGTTTGGCGCACCCGGAGTCCCGAGCCAACAGTCTCCCTCGTGTGGGCTCCTCTTCGTGGTTGAGGGAGAGGGTCAACAGGCCCACCCACGTGTAGGCCGTGCGTAGAGACCCCTGGAGAAGGTTTTTAGATTCTTGTCTAGTTTAGAGTTTAGGATTTAGTGAACGAAATTTTTAGTAGGTTTTGATTGATGTTTTTTATGTACGTGTACTTTTAATAGGTTTTGTTACACTTCTATAGTTTTTAGAAAGTTTTATATCTGGCTTTTGCCATGACTAAGTTTTCAAAGGGCGCTGACGACCGCCATAGTTGAGCGCCCATATATATATCGTATCGCTCGAAGTCTGAATTACATTCCGCCGGAAGGGAAAACGTTTTACTCAGAGCATATCATCCCGGCATGCACCGTGAAACAACTTCCGACACTTTTACCCTGAAAGATACCACCAAATGAGAGGTGATATAAATGAAATCGCCCACCTCGGTGGTGTAGATGGTAGCGTGTCTGCCTCACGTTCATGAGGTCCCGAGTTCGAATCTCGGTTTGGAAGAGTTACCTGGTTAAACCTTTTTTCCGAGTTTTTCCTTATCCTGATAGACTAATGTCAGGTAACTCTAAGCTCCATGAACTCCGTAGTTTTTGAGCATCACTTAACCCATTCCATTCATCGTCGGATTAGTTATAACCTTCTTTTGCAGCAGAAATGCTTTTTAACTCTCTACTGAGTTAGCTCAATATGGTCGCGAGCATTTTGGATATTTCTTGCACCAGAACCTTTCAGTTATGTATCTTTATCTGTTTCCGAAAGCTGTTTATGTCCGCGCTACAGTACCTGTGTCTACGTGCGCACCGGCCGCAAGAATGCTCGCGAGAATATAATGTTCCATATGTTCCTCAAATATAACAAAATTAAAAAATAAATAGTTCATCATTATTTTGTTTTCAAGTTTCTATTATTGATTAAAAGGTCCTAATGGTTTACCAGCTATGTTTAATACCATATTTGTAAAGTTATTACAAGTTTTGTACTCTTACTTTAACTGTTTAGGGGAAAATGGCACCTTAAGAAGAAAGTACGTGATTTTTTTTTGAAAATTTTCTGTTAATTTAAATATCAATAGAGAAAAAGTTATGAACTTTATTTATGGTTTGATTATGTTTTCTGAATTACAAGAGACTGATGTATACGTGGCAAATTTCATTACGATATTCTGCATAGCTTTCAAGAAACACTGACATATATTCCTTTGAACTCCTATATGGAAATTGCTCCTGTGACAGTACCACGGGTCCTTAAGGTTCTAAAATGCAGTAATACTGGATTGTTCGAAAGTCATAATTTTTAAATGGTGATAGTAAGCAAGTTTAGATCAAATCGTAGAAATTACATCACAAAACGCCTGCCTCAGTGTCTGCCTCACGTTCAAGACGTCCCAATCTGGAATCTCGTTCAGTGTGAATGTCAGGTAACTAAGATCTATGGACACAGGGATAATTGGAACATTATTTCATATATTTTATATATAGTTTAGTGTGAATTAACGTTGGAGAACGTAAATAAAAGGAATACTGAAAAGAAGTCAAAACGAGATATCAAATACTAACAAATTAAACTTGTTATTAGAAACATGACATTTAAGGGGATGCAGCACCGAAAACCCCAAATCCAGCAATTTTCAACCAATCTTGCTGAAATTTTTACCACTTAGTTCTAATGCATAGTGGACACAGAATGCAAAATTTGGTGTTTATATCTTCAATTATTTTTGAGTAATTAATTTGTGAAATTCAAAATTTGGGCAAAATTCAAACCGCTCCACGTGATGAAAATTTTTAAAATTTTAATTTTTCTAAATGTAAAAAGATTGAAATGGTTATGAAGAAAAGACCTATCATATGAATTTCGTATACTGCTTTTAGTTCCGGAGGAAAAAAATTAGGTATGGAGCAAAAAAAAAAAAAAAAAAAAAAAAATGATTAAGATGATTAAACCTCTCAATAACTTTAAAAATATAATGAATATTACAAATTTAAATGACAGAAACCTTTGTTTGCTTTCTAAGAACGTGTGTTGAAAATTTTAGAGGAATTTAATTAAAACTGCATCGTGTGGAAAATTTTGAATGACAAAAAATGTTGAAAAAACCTGAGTAAATCTAATTTTAAAATCCAAAACATTTTCCTTCTCAGCTACATGCCTTGAAGTAGACTAAAGCCCTCCAGATGGGTAAGCTGGATCCCACTGCCTCTTTCTTCTCTCTTCTGCTGCACGATTCTTCAATTTAAGTTTCCTTTTGTATGTTTTAGAAGTTACTTTCACAGATATTGCTGAATGCAGTAAGCGTGATTGGTGCCTCCCTTTGCTAATTTTTAGAGATGCTGGTGAAATCTCAGTGTCCATTATGTCTGACTACAGCTTGACTGAGGCAGAACAACCAAAATTGAATTCACTGATGGTAGATGTCACAGCAACCTGAAGTCTCTTCTTTGAAACAAATATTTCTTTTGGGCAATTAAGCCATATCATGCTATGTAAACCTTCATTTGCATTTTGTGTCTTACCCAATGTACATCTCCTTAGAATTTCATCTGATGCCAGCCTTTGGTACATAGCCATTAATTTTCTTATCACATCAGACCTCAAGTATGTTCCCAATGTTGTGTTATGTTAGGTGTTTCTTCCCATGTATTGTTTGGGCTATTCATGATCCTAACTATGTACACAGTAAACAACAGGTAAGTTGCTTTAAAAATGTTTTACATACAATCTACATAACAGTTACATGCACGTTTTGATGTATAAAATACCTATATAAATGTTAAATGGCAGACTAAAACTCATCAGTTATATATAAACAGTAGGTAGCTTAACGAGAAACACAAGAAAATCTCGAGCGTTAGAAACTCACACAAAAGTAAAATAATAAATATTACTATTTGTTTTCAATGTTTGCAGCCAGTGTTTTGTTTCCATGGTGCCACAAATTGTTAGAAATAACCATCATGCCAACACATAAAATTCCACCAAAAACTTTGCCCGCTAGTTTCAAATGTATTAATTTTGTAAATTCAATCGAACTCAAATGACGGAATTCTGTGAATCCAAGGGCCGGGGTGCACGTGCGCAGGTGCATTTAGATTGTCATGTGAATGTATTTAAATGCTTGAAACTCATAAATTTAGTTGGGTTATGATACTATAAGTTTCAAAGTATTTTATTAGCTTAAAAACAAAAATATTATTTTTTCCCATATTTCTAGCCAATTTCGGTGCTGCATTCCCTTAATTAGTGTAGTACTCATACCTATCAGTCTCTCTATCTGTGTGATTGACAGTGTTTTGTTCTGTACAATGCATCTGTATAGGTCTACTACGGCTTAATGGATCAAACACGCGCTGCGCTGCATTTTATCTCTGTCCTCTCTAGTGTAGGGATGGCTTTTAATCATATTTAATTTATTTAAAGATAAAAGGTTAAACCGTGGAAAAAGCAAAAGGCAGTAACATTAAACATGTGACCGTGAAATAAAGTGAGATGATTTGCTGGGTTGCGTGTTATAGTATATTTTGATTTGCAGAACGGAGAAACAAAGCGGTTGATATAGGGTTATGGAAGTGGCAATTTACTTGAGAGCCTGTATTACCGTTTACTGCCAGCTCACTGGAGTGATTTGCTACATTCGTGAACTACAGCAGCGCTCCTCGCGGGGACCTGCAGTAACACAGCACGCTTTTGTCTTGAGAGCTTGCATTTTGAATCCACAGGGGCATGCTGGTCTTCTTAAGCACAGCAACTGTTGATTGTTTTTAATTGCCAAACATTTGAAATTTATCGATTTTTACATTCTCTATTGCTCATTTGTTTTAAGCGAAAGAAGAACCTACTTACAATTCTACTACAATGGATGTTTTGAAACACCATACACGTAAACTCATATTTATATTGATACTTATTTTGCATATTACAACATATTACAATTTACTACGTAAGTCCACATTTACTTTTCTTTACCTTGTTGCTACCTTGGCTTACGTAACACCCTGGTCTTTTGCTCTGTCAGGTAGCTCTTAACCTCCATACCTCCTTCTTACTTCATTAATCCTTGTTTCACGTATGCTTGCCCCGTATCTCTTAACGGTCACGCGACCCTATCGCCCTTCATTGGCTGCTGTTATAGTATACACTGTTGTGCGGTAAAAATTAGTTCGTTATCTAACATGGTGATATATCTTTATGTATCCTTTCATGGAAGTGTTGAAAACAGTGTTGTTGTATAAATTAAATTAATTGGGAGTCGATTAATGACACTAAACAACACTTACTTTTAAATTTTCCCGGAACTAGTTTCAGAGGCCTTTTGGATTGCAAAAATAGAATAAACTTTGGCATTTACGAAATCCAACACAGACAGACAACTACATAAAAGCTAATGGCTACAATCCATGATCCCACAAACAGGCAATCTTTAACAGTTTAGCACACAGACTGGTCAACATCCCTCTCACAGCAGAAGAATACAAAATAGAATAGAACAAAATTATTGAAATAACACAGAAAAATGACTTTCCCAAATCACTAGTACACAAAAAGGTGAATTTAGCAAATAAGAAGAAACTACTAAGGGAAACCACAACCCTCTCATCTACAGATACTAAAATGATCTTCAAAAAATTCACTTACCATCCAAGGGCCTTTGATAAATTCAAAAAAGTCTTCAAAAAACAAAACATTCAACTAGCTCCAGTGAACCATTACTCCTTAAAAAATCTAATTTGCTCAAACCTCAAAGATGCCATTCCATCTAACAAAAAATCTGGTATATATCAAATTGAATGCTGTGACTGTAGTCAAATTTATATTGGAAAAACCAAAAGAAATTTAGAAACAAGAGCAAAGGAACACTTATAGGAACATAAAATACAAACAATTAGAAAAATCAGCAGTTTTCACGCATTTTGGGGAAAAAAAAAACCCACAACATAAATCCAGAACCAAAATTACTAAAACATACAACCGGAAAACAAGAACTGTCCACATGGGAACAAATCTTTATTTCAAAAAATAGGAACAAAGTATTCAATTTCGACATCCCCCAGAAAGATTTGTTCAGCAAGTTCCTCGAACCGCCACCAGAGGAGACCGATGACAAAATATTGCCAGCTACACCAATGAGAACCAGTCGATGTCCGGCTGAGGATAGAGGGAAGGCTTCTGAAACTAGTTCCGGGAAAATTTAAAAGTAAGTGTTGTTTAGTGTCATTAATCGACTCCCAATTAATTTAATTTAATATCTTTATGTATTGGAAGAGAATTGTCAAATGTATATTTTCGTAAGAGTTTGAATTAAATGTATTGCGCAATGGAGTTTATTTATCTGAAATGCATGTTAATTCTTAAACGAAGTAAAGAGGAAATTCCTTTGCTCTCAAGCACATGACACGATAGCACGTGCTTTAACGGTAGTGATGGCATATTGTGACAAACGACTGTATTAATTACTCTCTGGTGACTCAAGTAGTAGTTGTGACGTCACTCCCTCCCCTCCTTTATGACTAGATGAATAATCTTTAAGCGAGAGTCTCTCTCTCTGAAACTGCCAGCTGATTGAACAACATGTATCTGTAGGCAGCTCCGCTTCTGGTCAGGTAAACGGCCGTTATGGCCGCCTTTATAAATCTGTTTGTTGTAGTAAATATTTTTATTAAGTGAATTCCACTTTTAGTTATCTTTACCCTACCTTTTTACCAATGAACCATTATAGAGAAGAACCCAACCTCTCGCTATAGCATGTAGTTCTGTTCTGAGTGTTTGCTCCCGAGTGTGCGATGTTACCACGTGTTCCTTGATTATTCATAAAATAAGAACTGGTCGTCACAATATTTGTTTATATAAATTTTATCAATGACCTTGTTTTGAACTAAGTTAATCATATATCGACATTCGAAGTTGTGCTGTGCCAAATTAGAGAGCTAAATTATTTTATTGGTCGTTTATTGCGAGTGCACTTATATGTATAATGGCATAGTCTACTGCCAGTTTTTCGCTGAAGCATCGCAAGGGAAACCATTTACAAAGCGGCGAAAAAGCAATTGTGGTACATGTGTTTAATGCACTCGCAGAGAAGAATTCGTCCTTGTCAGTAAGAGAAGTCGAACAGCTGTGCTCTGGACTTACAGGTGTGAGTGTTAGATGTGTAGGAACATCGCGACATGAAATTGAGACAACAGGAAAACTTACCACTCCAGGGGCGATATTGCTATGTGGCGAAGACGTTATTTAAGGACAATCAGACTGTATCGGGATACAAATCGCAAAATATACTACCTTGATGAGACTTGGGTGAAAGAAGGACACGAAAAGTATGGCGTGACACGACTTTTAAGACTGAAAGACAAGCAAGATATGTGAGAAGGTTTCAAAAAATTCCAGTGGAAAAGGCTGAAGGCCTTTCCTTATAAACTTGTTTCAGTTTCATTGCCCATTCATTTAGTTTCAACTAGCTCAGTTTTATTATAAACTTCATTATTTTTGCATACCTTCATATTCTTATTTGTATGATTTTATTTATCTTCCTGGCAATTATTATGACGTTTACTGTAGGTTTAAATGTGACAGGAAGGCACCTCCTATGGCATACGGCGCGAAAGAATTAGCCAATTAGGATGAGGGGGAAGGTAGTTGCTCGCGGGGTCATACTTGTCAGCGTGTAGTGTTTAAATGTGTAGTGTTTAACGCCTGCTTGTACTACATACGGCACCGCAGGCGGTGACACTGATGGTACATGACATGAAGATGAAGCATCGGTGGAATGAGATGACGGGTAAACCGGAGGACCCGGAGAAAACCCGCCCCAGCGCAGTGTAGTCCACCACAAATCTCACTTTGCGGTCGCCTGGGATCGCACCCGGGCCGCCTTGGTGAGAGCCAAGATGTCTAACCACTGAGCCACGGCGCGGCCTACATGTCAGCGGGACAAGGTAATATGAAACAGAGTTTAGGATAATATTTCACAAGTATCCTATACCTCTCTCTTTGGTATTTATTTCTTTAGTAATTACCCTCTGAATGTCTTTTGTTCTCATTTAGTTTTCGTTACCTAATTTCGCCTTTTTCTTATAAACAATTGTTTACTTGCAGTTCAAAATTCTTTTCAATATACTTAATTTAGGTACACAAAATTTTAACAACCATTAATAACAGCTTCAATACACGTATAGTTGGTTGAATTTGATCAAAACTCTCAGTCTGCTTCAAAATAAAAGGAGATGCAGTCAAATGATGCCTACATTATTCAAGTCAAGCCGTTACCTAGGCAACCACCCACCCGTTGTCCGGCGTTGAACTATAATCCTTGCCGACGAGCACGTGTGTGTAAGACGCTTTGAATGATGAAAGTGGAATATGAAAGTGCTGCATGCCCAAGCTTCCACAAGTTACAGCATAATACCAAGCATAAAGGAGCCTTATCCAGTTAAATATAACTTGTCCCATGGGCCTACTTTTATCCGGCATGCCGTTTCTGAATTCAGAGAGCACAAAACCGTGTATTTCAAATAAAGCCTAAAATGTTTTTGAATATATATTAGGTCTACTTCGAGTAAGCGAGGGAGAAAGTCAAAGAAAAGAGGAGAACAATAAACTATGCTAAATGAATTATTAATATCAACACAAAGAGAAGAGTCAGTCTGAGTGGATTCCTGATCAAATGGTCCCGGGTTCATATACGCGTACAGCGATGGTTTGAAGTTTGTGTAAAAGCTACATTCCCATGTGAAATAGCTTCTAAAGGACATAACTTCGACAACAAAGAAATAGGGTAGATGGGACTATTCCGCTCGTTTCAATTTTATGGTGTTATATTATGTTTTATTTATAGTGTTATAAAATATTTTCTTTTATGTTAAACAGCAGAACAGTGTTTATTAATCCCTTAAAGGGTACAGATGTAATAAACACACAAGCGGGCAAATTTATAACCTGTCGTACATCACATACTGACATAGAAATCGGTATTAATTATATGTTATTAGAAGAAATTGACAGCATAACATTTCTGGGCCTTCAAGTGGACAGATGTTTAGATTGGAAAGCTCACATAAATCATATCTTAGCTAAACTCAGATCTGCCTGTTATGCTATCCGAGAGCTGGTTAATGTGAGTTCTATAGACACGCTTAAATTAGTATATTATGTATACTTTAACTGTATCATGGAATATGGAATATTATTTTGGGGCAACCCAGTAGAAAGTAAAAAAATATTTGTTATGCAAAAGAAGGTTATAAGAATCATTACTAACACACACAACAGATGCTCCTGTAAAGATATTTTTACAAGATTGAAGATATTAACGCTTCCTTGCATGTATATATTCTCGATCCTAAAGTTCTTTGTATGCAATCGTGACTTATTTGCAACAAATAATGTAATTCACAAAATAAACACTAGACAAAAGTATAATATCCATTATCCCAGTGCTAAACTTTCTTGCTTCCAGAAAGGTGTGCATTATGAAACTATCAACATATTTGGCGCAGTTCCTAATGTTCTTAAAGAAAAAGTTGATAATTTCGGTGCTTCTAAAAAAAACTGTTAGAGAGTAACTTTGCTCAAAATCTTTTTATTATCTACAAGATTATCCTGATAATGCTTCTGTAGCTCTGTAAGTAGTATCTAACTATTCCAATGACAAATAATTACTAAAAACTATTTGGTGCAAGTTGAAAGTTTATGTTTAATGTATATGTATTTAAAAAATAACAAGAGTGGTATCCACTGCAAAAAGGTTGAGACGTACTGGCATAAGACAAGTGAAAGCTGGTTTAAAAAGTGTTTAATTTTGTATCATATATAATTATCCCTGCTTTGTTTTCCATATTGTTGTTCATATTGCCTGTATACTATAATATGTGTCTTATGTTAACTTTTGTACATATATATGCTATTAAACTTTATACCTCTGGAAATGTTCAATGTTCGGAGCCTTTTCTGGCTACAAGTGACCCTACTGAACGCAAATCAATCTATGTTATTTGCTGCATAAGACAGCAAAAAGGAGAGAACTGGATTAGTTGGTTGGCAGAGATAGGAGGAATTATGGAGAAAATTGGAATGGGAGATACATGGAGATTAGAGGAAAGGGATACATGCCATGTGGGTAAATTAGGAAAATACAGGTTAGAAGATATAGAAAGACAGTAAGTATGGCGAAGTCTAGATAATATGGAATCTTTACAACTTTACAAGCAATAAAAATAAATTGGGGACGTGAGCATATGTAGATTACTGCAATACGCAAGAGAGAGAAGTGCTAGCTTGGATGAGAACAGGAATAATAATTCTAAGAGTGATAAGAGGTAGGGAAAAGGGAATTTGTGAATTGTGTGGGGGAAAGAAAGCATAGAACACTATGTACCAGAATGCGAGGAGGTTGCAATGTGGAGAAAAAAGGTTTGGGAAGGAAAATGGGAGAAAGTAGAGAAAAGGATGGTAACTATAAAAATGTTAACGGGCAGGGAGGAAAAGAAGGTAAGAAGTATTGGTGAATTCTTGCAGAAAGGAAAAGCAAAATTGGCCAGAAATGTAAAGAAAGAGGAGGGGGAAGAAAGGCGCTAATTAAGTAAAAAGAACGGATGGAGGTTAAGAGCTACCTGACAGAGCAGAAAACCAGGGTGCCATGTAAGCCAAGGTAGCAACAAGTTAACGACAAATAAATGTAGCCAAAAGTTGTAAGTTGTAAACTTTATGAATATGTACAATAAATAAATCATATACAGTTGTGATCATATAAAACAGGGAATAAGACCTGAAGCTTTCCTGACGTTAGATACGCTCACTTTCATCTCGGGCAGCCAGCCCGGTGTAAAGATGAATAGATATCAACGTTTCGGGAGTGTACATCTCTCCCATTATCAGGATATTTATAAAATTTTATAACCTCAAATGAAATGCCGGATATAACGCAACTATAAACAAAGACAAAACACTGTCAAAATTCGTATTACTGAACAAAAGACTGTTTTCAGTAAATTAAATGCCAGGGAGGAGATGGCGTGAGTATAGAAATTTGTCTCAAAGAAACGTAACTACTTAACTTGATTAACAAGCTGTATTGTTCTTTGCTTCTTAATTCGACGGATTTCCATTTTAAGGCCGGTTTCCAAGAGGAGTTGAACTGAAATCCAACATCACGATTAAGCGTGCCAAAGCTTCCTTAATTCTCCACTCCCAGAAACTGTTGCATTTTGCCAAGATGGTCATCTACCGAAAATTGACTCTGTGGTCGTTATCAAAACAATGCTCTGCCAGCACAGATTTCTCAGATTGCATTAAACGAATGCTCCGTTCATGTTCGATTATTCTAGTTTCGATTGTGCTTCTGGTGTGTCCTATATACAGTGTCCCACATTCACAGGGAATGTAGTACACTCCCGGAACTTGGAATTCCAGTTTGTCTTTCACCGTTCGCAACAGATGTTTAATCTTTGGAGGTGGCTTGTGAATGGCCCCAAAGTTGTATTTGGCGAGAATTCTGCTGATTCTGCCGGAGAGATTGCCGGTAAACGGGATGCAGGCTGTAGCAGTAGGCGTGTCTGACGCTTGCTATTTTATCTTATCTTATTTTATCTTGCTGATCTGTAGGTGTTGATGAGGAGTATAAGGTATGCTGGGATAATGTAGTGGATGAGCCGACGGGTGAGGCCGTCATGCTACACCGAGTCAAATCCTCGAGAGATGTCAAGGAAATTTACAGAGGGTTTTATCGAACACATGCAAATAAAAGAAAACGCCAATTAACTTCTCTAAACCGATCAAAAGCTTAACCATTTCCTTTTCCAGTATCTCTCTCTGTCTCTCTTCCTACCGAGATGTTTACAGCAGGATTAAACTAGGTTGAGATAGATTATAGTAACGTTTAAGGCCAACATCCCATTTAATATATAGTATTCTTTGGTTCCAGTGAACATTTGCAGACGTGCGAACGTCATCTGTCAAATAACGAATATACTACAGGTGATGCGATAACATCTATATAAGTACTAATTCCATCAAGTATTTAACATCCATGTTGAATATGCGGGTAGAAACTAGTAATGGAGTCGATGTTTTAATGTTGGAGGATAAAATGCGGATTGCATAAAACTCGAGAATGAGAGGCAGCTGACACACAAGGTAGAATTAAAATTCGAGTTCCAAATTATGATAGAATGCAAGACCATCTTTGTACGAGGGCTGTTCAATAAATAAAAAATGACAATTTTTTTTTGTTACAGCGAACCTTTGCTCATCTTCATAATTTTGATGGTCTTTCAAAATAGTCTCCCCTGAATGCGATGCACTTGTCCCAACGTTTCTGCCAGTCTTCAAAGACATGCTAGAAACCATTTTTGAGAGATCCTTCAAAATCGCCTCCGCAGCTTTCACCATTGCTTCTGCTGATGGATAATGCCCCCACGAAGGCATTTTTTTCAAGTTAGGGCATAGAAATAAGTCACAATGGGCTAAATGTGCACTTTAGGGAGGGTAAGGGATGTACTTCACGTTGATTTTTGTGAGATAATCGGCAAAAACATTGGCAATATGCGTTCACGCATTATCGTGCTGCAGCATCCAGCCAGCTTCACGGAAATTTGTCACCCAATGAAATATTCATTATTTCAGAAAGTGATATTAAGGTAAGTCATCAATCCTCTCTCACAATGAACCCCGCCTCGGTAGCGTGGTGGTAGCGAGTCTGCCTCACGTTCAAGAGGTCCCGAGCTCGAATTTCGGTCAGGGTGAGTTACCTGGATAAGGTTTTTTACGAGGTTTTCCCTTATCCAGAAAGACGAATGTCGGGTAACTCTAAGCTCTATGGACCCTGGGCTCATTTGAGCATCATTTCACCCATTTCATTCATCGTCCGATATGACTTAAAGTTGGTGGACGTAAAATTACAAAATTAATCTCTCCCACAATGGCAGCAGCAGTGATGATGTTTTCATCTGTAAGAGCAGTAACTGGAGCACCGGGTCCACCTTCCTTTAAAAGTGATTGTCTCCCCTCTTAAAACATTTTAAACCACCTTCGAGCTGTGCTGTAGGGAGGAACAGACTCTCCATAGGCCAACTGTAACATTGAATAGACCTCAACTATAGATTTATTGATACGAAAGCACAATTTCAAAGTCACACATTGTTCCTCGCGTGTTACTCCCATTGCAGCTGTAGGCGATACTGAACCTGTCTGAACTTTCCTGTTTCTTACAGGTGGCAACCAGGAGTACCAACAAGGAAACTACTATGAGGCTTTTGTTTCGATTAAGCTAACAGAATACACGAGCGCTGTTCAACAACAAATGATCATAATTCTTTATGATCACTAGAATTCAAACTTCTCTTATTCTGTTAGCTTAATATGAAACAAAGACGCCATAGTAGTTTCATTTTTGGTACTTCTGGTTCCCGCCTGTGAGAACCACTCAAATTTCCGACATGTTTTAATATCGCTTACCGCTGCAATGGAGGTAATATGCAGTTAAAGTTGATGTTAGAGGAAGATCCGGAGTTTATTTCAAACGTATTCACTACTGATGAAACTTGACTGCATCATTTTGATCCTGAGAGCAAACAGCAAAGCTCAGTGTGGAAATATCCTTCATCACCAACCCCCGAAAGAGCAAAAGTAATTGCTATAGCTGGGAAAGTGATGGTCATATCATTCTTTGATATTCATGGAATGGTTTATCAGCATGTTGCACCTGCACACACATCAGTAACTGGACAATACTACAGGGATTTCCTGAAAACATTGCAAGTCCATATCAGGAGCACAAGACCACATTTCCGTGAAGCAGACTGAATGCTGTGCCACGATAATGCGCGGCCGCATATTGTCAATGTTGTTGCTGAATATCTTGCAAAAATCAACGTGAAGTGCATCCTTCACCCTCACTATAGTCCGTATTTAGTCGCATGTGGCTTTTTCTATTCCCTAACTTGAAGAAACGCCTTCGTGGGAGGCATTATCCATCATCAGAAGCAGTGGTGAAGGCTGCGGAGGCGATCTTGAAGGATCTCTCAAAAAATGGTTTCCAGCATGTGTTTGAAGACTGGCTGAAATACTGGGACAAGTGCATCGCATTCATGGGAGACTATTTTGAGGAGGACCATCAAAATTATTAGGATGAGTAACGGTACGTTGTCAAAAAAATGTGGTCATTCTTTATGGAACAGCACTCGTATATTATATACTTGATATCAAATAATATATAATACCAATTATTAGATTATATATCATATTTGAGGAATAGTTCATTTTTGATGAATGACGGAAGCGAATAACTGCGAATAGCTGCTACATAAGGTGCTATCGATTCTCACCTGGGCGCCAATACAAACAACTCCACCTTCTATCAGCAAACACGTTCCAGCATCTAGTTTACATCGAAGGCAACATTGTATATCTGCATACATTGTATTTTGTGTTGTTTGCTCCGGAATTCTTTTTTATTAAAACAGCTGAATACGCATGGGCGCAACTCGGAATTTCGATGTACACTGCATCTCATGTTCTATCAATACTCTGAATAACGGAACGAGTACGCTGTAAATATTAATGAATGAATAAGTTTTTGTTTCCATTTAAAAGCCGTTTCCACTCGAACTGTTAATGCGGACTAACGCACAGATGCACCACCGTTTTCATCTGCGAAATGGAGCCAGGAACAAGGGGAAGTTAAGCACGTTCTGAGGCGGCTGACCACTTTGTATTTCGTGCATTGTTTTCTGGTAAGAAATTCCACGTAGTAATTAATCACGGCCTTTACTGTCCCTGCTCCTGGATCCCCCTGATGACCCTGCTAAATTAACCAGATAGAGTCACACTTCGTTTTTTTTTCCCCAGACGTGCCTTAATTAAATTGTGTTTCCTTGTGTGTGTGTGAATGCACGGGGAAGAAGTTGCCTTAATCCGGACACCAGGACATTACAGAGGCGAAAATTGCCCCAAAGACCACCCAGGTCTACCACCTCAATTTATACCCTGTCTACCTTGTACTAGCAAATAGTGCAGGTAAAATGTACCATCCAAAGTTAGATATTGAAATCTCATTTAGGAAATACAAGAATCCAGGGAAAACAATTACATCAGGAATTAGTAATATAAAACCTATTAACCAATTTGTATCATAACCTTCTCATTGTCTGCCTCTGCGCGTAGGGGGAAGCGTCCTCTATGTTGGAGGACGTGAATTGAAAAGAAAAAAAAAACCCTCACTCGGTAGGTGTCAGCTAATTTCGTAAAGACAGATGACAACTTAGAAACATGAAATGTGCTATACTAGTGCTCCACACTAGTACACTCTGACATCTAGTGACTAATATGCTAAGCTATTACGCGTGCTCTCTGTTTTCTGTGTGCATTCGTTTTGTGCAAGTTTGAGGTTAATTACTACAGCTTAACGAGTATGTATTATGGCTGAGGGCACACCAAACTCATCATCACATCTGTTTAATAGACGACAAAAAACCTAGGAGCAAGACTTGCCTATGTTGTGGATGTTATGGTTCTCGAAAGTGGACACACTATTATTCGTTTACCTTCGTATAACTGTGATCTGAATGCAATTGAACTGACGTGGGCAAAAACAAAGAACGTTTTTAGAAGACACAACGTTACTGGTGATATGTCAGCAACAAATCTGCAGAAACTTGCTATAGAAGCATTCTCTTCTGTAACTGCGATGGATTGGGAAGGATTATGCGTGAACTGGAAATGAAATATTGAAGAAATAATGGTGTAATTGAAAATGCGATTGATGAAATTATCAACAGATCAGAGGATACTAACGATGAAACTGATGCAGTGGGCTCAGAAATCGAAGAATCACAAAGCGAATGAGTGAGTATTTATAGCTGTCATAATATTTGTTTACTGTCTTTATGTGTTTCATAAATAATTAGTATGTAAGTATATAGCTTATCGGATTGAGTACAATTTACTATTTGTATACACACCTCACGCTTGCGGTGCATATCTTCGCTTATGTTAAACGATATTTTGCTTAACTGTGTTTTTCAAGGTTGACCACACTGCAGAAACAAAAGAGTGTTAGCTCTCACAACTTCCCCTCTGCCCGCACTGCACCGTAAATCCAGCGCTTTTCTTATCTTGCGCGTACTGTATGTGTGTGTGTGTGTGTGTGTGTGTGTGTGTGTGTGTGTGTGTGTGTGTGTGTGTGTGTGTGTGTGTTTTCAGTGAACTACACTTTCAGCGATTGTAGAGGTGACTAATATAAGCAAGTTCAGATAGGCAATGTATGGACTGCGGCTAAATATAACCAGTTGCTTGTGTGGGACCAAATGCTGATAAGTAGATATTTAAACAATGTGAGTGAATTATTGGATTAAAATGTCTTTAAAACTGCCTCTAGAGTATAGAAATATTGATCCCTAGTAGCTAGATATTGGCGTTGTCAAGATACAGTGATCAAATGAAGCACAGGCGTTCGTGTATTGCAGCGAGTAATAATAAGAAAATAATAAGGAATACTTCTTCCCATCGTGTGGGAGAGTAAGAAGAGGTCGCCGCAACGCGAGGCTACGAGTACATCATCCCATCACTACCACACTCATCCCCAATGGAATCCATAGTACAAGTGCCACAACGTGATGTAAAATCACAATCTCACCATCGTGCAACCACTGCAATTTCTATTTTCATTGTATCTTATTTCCAGAAGAGGTCATATTTTAAGTAATTTATCTCTGATTGATCAAAAATTGGCTGAGAAAGTTACCTAAATAGAAGATTTATCTAATTATAGATTATGCTGTAACACATCCAAAAATTCTTGAACATATTTGTTGATTTTATGGGGGATGATATCTCACTTGGATTTTCGATAAAGGCGAATTGAAGCAAAATCGATCCCTTATCTTCTCTTAAACGGTATCTAAGATTTGTTATATGTATGTTTCAAGGTACTCCATTTAAACTGCACCTGTGAAAGGAGCTTAACTCCTACTGGCTTGGCACAGTGACCTGTCGAAAGCAATGTCACTCCAGGGTCACACGTTCCGGTTTAATTACACCTGACCCCAATTGCCGTTGGTGTTTGTAGCTAACGCAATGGCCCCTCCAGGGGCATACAGATCCTAAGTATACAAGAAAAGTTAGCTGGACTAACTAAATGATTAAGATCTCTGCTCCAGATAACATGTTGGTTTCTTTTCCAATCAAGCTTTTAATTATATTTTCTGTTATTCCTTGTAAACTTTTTAATATGGTCATTATTGTTCGCAATAAAATTCAACGTTATTGTATTTTGTTAGCTTAATGTGAAGCAAACACGACGTAGTAGTTTCATTGTTGGTGCTCCTGGTTTCCGCTTGTGAGAAAGAGGCAAGTTCAGACATGTTCAGTATCACCTATCGCTGCAATGGAGGTAACATGCAGTTAAAGTTGATGTTAGAGGAAAATCCGGAGTTTCTTTGAAACGTAATCACTACTGATGAAACTTGGCTATATCATTTTGATGCCTGCCTCGGTAGCGTAGATGGTAGCATGTCTGCCTCACGTTTAAGAGGTCCCGAATTCAAATCTCGGTCAGGGTTAGCTACCTGGATAAGGATTTTTCCGGTGTTTTCGCTTATACTGAACGACGAATGTCGGGTAACTCTAAGCTCCATGGACCCCGGACGCATTGAGCATCATTTCACCCATTTCATTCATCCTCCGATATGACTAAATGTTGGAGGACGTAAATTAAGAAAAAAATAATTTGTGATCCTGAGAGCGAACAGCAAAGCTCAGCGTAGAAATCTCCTTCATCACCAACCCCCCCCCCCCCCCACAAAAAGCAAGTGGTTGCCTCTGCTGGGAAAGTTATGGTCATTTCGTTCTTTGATATTCATGGAATGGTTTATCAGCATGTTGTACCTGCACACACATCAGTAACTGGAAAATAATACAGGGATCTCCTGAAAACATTGCAAGTCCACATCAGGCGCAAAAGACCACATTTCCATGAAGCGGCCTGGATGCTGCACCACAGTAATGCATGGCTGCATATTGCCAATGTTGTTGCTGAATAACTTGCAAAACTCAACGTGAAGTGCATCCCTCACCCTCCCTAAAGTACGGATTCAGTCCCATGTGACTTTCTCTATTCCCTAACTTGAAGAACCGCCTTCGTGTGAGGCATTATCCATCATAAGAAGCAGTGGTGAAGGCTGTGGAGGTAATTTTGAAGGATCTCTCAACAAATCGTTTCCAGCATGTCTTTGAAGACTGGCAGTACATCGCATTCAGGAGAGACTATTTTGAGAAGGACTAACAAAATTATGAGGATAAGTAAAGGTACGTTGTGAAAAAAAATGTGAATCTTTATTGAACAGCCCTCGTACTTTCAATTGTTCCTTTAGAGATACTATGCATTCCCCTCTGTTTCTCGATATTGTAAGTAAAAAAAAGAGTAACTATATATACGTGTAATGCTTACCGTTGCATTAGTTATAGTTAGCTTTATTCATATTTTGAGCTACCAATACCAGAAGAAGTTCTAATTGTAATACTATGTAACGATTTAAATTATTATCTAAATCTATTTAATGGTTTAAATAAGTAAAATAATTATTTGGGATATTGATTAATGGTATGGAAAAGTTATTATATAAAATAGACGAAGAAATGTATAACAGTTGAATGATGTTTTGTCGTTATGGTAACGGCAAAAGGTCTATATAAGCACCTAGACTGGAAGTCATTCATTCTCAACCACAGGTCGATATGGCACAGTACGCTGACGACGTGTTATTCTGCAAAAACTGACACATACTCAGAGCCTTCAACCCAATCCAGAGACACTTCCGTCTCACACAAGAGTGGTGCATGCTGTGGCGAATGACCGTAAATCCGAACTAAAGCCAGGGCATTCTTTTTTCAAAGCGCCACACCCCCGCTGACTGCCCCAACTTCCACTTTAGATGCCGAAGGATAGAGTGGACTAATTCCATCAAGTACCTGGGCGTCCAACTTGATAGAGGCCTAACTTTCCGCGCACACATCAAGGAACTATCGGCACTGGAACAGGGGGCTATTGCCTCTCTGTACCCAATACTGGGTTCGGGCTCGATGCCAGTCCCCTCAAAGCTGCACCTCTTTTGAGCGCTGATAATCCCACTCATGTTGTACGCCTATGAAATGTGGGGCATGGCTGCAGATAGCTGGATAGCATCCAATCCATCTATTCTGTGGGTCGTTCTTTCCCCGTGAGGTTGTATCACGAAGCTTCTCTTCTCCCATACGTGGAGGACGAGATTAGGCGCTGGGCGACAAAATTCTACGCTCAAACTCTAGCTCACAGAAGCACCCTTGTTCGGTCTCTAGAAGATTACGACGCTACGAGATGCCGCTTCAGGCTTTACTGGGTACTCCGTATGGCATGCGGGCACCCGAGGTAACAAAGGAGTTAATCCAAACAGCAGCATAAGCTGAATGTTAAAAATCTCCAAATGTGCTGTTAGGCTACAAAATTTACCCCACTTTTATGTCAAATAAAACACCAGGGTGTAAACAAAAAAGCGTTTTGACATCCTTTACAAAATAAAGAGGAGCAAAAATCTACCTCATCAAAACTCCCTCATTAAAACAACCCCACCTCACACTGTAATCATTAAAATTTTCAACCTGCGGTCAGACCCAATACCTGGGTTGGTACGCAGCAAAAGCCTTCTGGCTGTTAACAGCCTGCCAGTATCGAGTTGGCATTGATTCCTTCTTCTTCATTTGACTTCCATGGTGAAAGGACGTGTGAGTAAGTCCGCAAAAGGATGCTCATGTGCAAAGGCAATTTTTGTGTGTAAGAATATATGTATCAGTATATTTTACTTGGTGCAACACAGAAGTGATTATTGGTTAATAGTTAAAAGAATTGTACCAGAGAATATTTATATGGATTGATTTATGTTAAAAAAAAGTTTCATGATTAATAAATCTCAGAGTTTGGCGATTCGTTGGGTAAATTATAAATAATCATTTATTTAAAACAAAATTTTCCTTCCATATCCGCGACCAACCCTGATATGCAGATAACAGAGCAGCCGAGGAACGACTAGACCGAACTCCGAGAACTTCGAAGAAGTCCATCACCACCCAACTTCCTTCTACACCCCACATTGGAACATTTTTATGTTCCAACTATAAAAATGAGAGAACACCGGAAAGAAAATTCTCGCCACCAAATATTACACATAGTGATCACTCAAAAAAGGTCATAATTTAAAATAAATAAACCAAAGAAGCAAACCTATCATAGATTCAGATGGTAATTCATGGAAAGTAATGTAATTACATATATTAACTACAATTGTGAACGCATTCCTTTATGTCTTATTGTTACCTAGCAGCAACCTGCTCTGGTAAACAAAAGTCCTGGCAATGACACTATGACCGCGTAGTAATCTGACAGCGAGGGAAACGTGCCTTTGAATACACGTATTGTTGAAAGCAGTTTGAAAGGATTAACAGCCATATAAACTCTAATGCATTGACCAGACAAAAACATTCTTTTCAAAACAACAACAGGAATAAATAATTGAATAAATGATCAATGTGTGACATTATGAAGAATGAACTCTTTAACAACTGCCCAACCGCATGGCATGGGATTTAGCATGTGTAATAATAATTCTTTTAAATATTGTTGTGATCAGACACGTACACGGTGTTCAATTTTAACTGTGATTTCACCGCGCAAAATTTGACATCAATTGCATCGCTGACGGAGCGAGATTATACACGACTCCCCTAGCGGCCTGCGATCGTATTTGATGTGCTGACAGCGGCTTTGAGGTTTTGCTCAACCGGCAGGTAAATTTACGAGTGCTGTTCAGTAAAGAATGATCACCATTTATTTTTGACAACGTACCATTGATGGTCCTTCTCAAAATAGTCTCCCGTGAACGCGATACACTTGTCCCAGCGTTTCTGCCAGTCTTCAAAGACATGCTGGAAACCATTTCTAAGAGAGCCTTCAAAATCGCCTCCGCAGCCTTCACCACTGCCTCTGATGATGCATAATGCCTCCCACGAAGGCGTTTCTTCAAGTTAGGGTATAGAAAAATGTCACATTAGGCTAAATCCGGATATAGGGAGGGTGAGGGGTGCACTTCACGTTGAATTTTGCAAGATATTCAGCAACAACATTGGCAATATGCAGTCATCTTGGAACCCACCATGCACAAACATGTCTCATGTGTAATGTTACTGTCACCAACCTGTGGGTGGCACCCAATGAAATGTTCAGTACTTCAGAAAGTTATCTTAAGGTAATTCGACGATCCTCTCTCTCAATATAGCAGCAGCAATGTTGATGTTTCCTTCCATAAGAGCAGTAACAGGAGCACCGGTTCCACCTTCCTTCCAAAGTGACTGTCTTCCCTCTTTAAACATTTTAAACCACCTTCGAGCTGTGCTGTAGGGAAGAACAGATTCTCCATAGGCTTCCTGTAACATTTTATAGGCCTCAACTGAAGATTTGTTGAGACGAAAGCAGAACTTCAAAACCGCATATTGTTCCTCGCGTGTTACCGCCGCTGTAGCGGTAAGTGATACTGAACATGTCTGAGCTTGCCTGGTTCTCACAGGTGGGTACCAATATTACCAACCATGAAACTACCTCGGCGTGTTTGTTTCAAATTAAGCGAACAGAATGTAATGAGAATGAATTTTCGTACGAAAAATTATGACCATAAAATTATGATCATTCTTTATTCAACAGACCTAGTACTATTTGAGAGGTGGGTCCTGCCGGCGTAATATAAAGTTGCGTAACTTCGCCTGGTTTGTAGATACGATAACTCTTTCTTTAAAAAAAACTATATAATGCAATGCAATGCATTGCAAAGCTAATTATGCAGCCATAAATGTGTACCATGAAAAGTATACGAAATGATAATTCAATGAACACTTATTTCACGACTAACACATGTGTTTCTGTTATAGTAGACATATATGCATATTGTAAACCTGTCACATAAACAAGAAATGTTTCAATTTGATATCAATTCTTTTCTATCACCCACAGTTTCCTCACAATTTAACTTTATTACAAACCAGAAAATTAGCAGAACGTGTTCTAGGAATGAAAAATTAGTGTTACAATATGTGCAAAGAATTTATCTTAGTCTAAACAAGAAAATATTTCTAGTACATAGTCTTATGTTTCCATTTCCTTATGTCCTTTGTCTCTTCTCTTTAAACACTGTCTGTATTGCGAGAAGGTATGCTTGAGGCCTTTCTGTCATAACATCATTTATGCTTCTAGATTGAGAAAAGTCACGTTATAGACTCTAGTGTCTCTCTTATTGTGATTAACTGATCCTGAATCTTGGAATTTGTTTTGAAAGACGTAAGGTTACCAACATTAATAAACATTTTGATTAAACGTGAGAGGGACCAAACATTTTTATCGTATACTGACATTTGTGTTGCAAAACAAAAGTGTGTCAATTTGACGGTACCTGGACACTTTTGACAACATTACGCTCCGAGGGACTTTTCTGAATGCTGGATAGTGTTGCACAAACACCTTTATGCAGCGGTTTAAATTATATTTATATGTCGAAACAATTTTAATGCCGGTACGAAAGTAGCATTCAACCTCGAAGATGCATGCTTTGTGTTCATATCCAGGGAAAGCTGGTTGTATTAGTTACAAGAGCAACCACATTCATAGCGCTGTAATTTGCTTACTGTTCGGCAAAAATTACCACTTCTCCGTAGAGGGCACTATGATTTCAAGATAGTCAGCAGTAAACTATGACGTCATTCTTGCTCAATTGGAGGGCGGCAAATAACGAAGAAAAATGAACACTGTCTATTTAACTTTCGAAAACATTTGAAAGTTTTTTCTTTCAATGAAATACAACAGCGGATATAAAAGATTGTAACCGTAATAAAAACTAGTAAATAATTAAGAAAGAGCGATGCGAAGGTATGTGAGACCTCAGCTTAGCATCAAGATGTGCAGTTTAAGAGTCGAAAAATGTACCCAACCTACTGTCACAGAGAAAGCTTGGATAGTTTGCGTCGCAAAAGGCGAGAAGGGGATGATGCAGTAAGGCGGAAACAATTGATACTTAATTGTGTATATAAGGATGCTGAAATACGAGGTCATCAGGTCAGCCTCATATTGCATTGATACACAGTTCTCTAAATGCTTCTATTATATTCCACATCTCCGCAATTTCGAATTTGAACAAGTCGTCTTGGCAGACACCTACTTGTATAACGTAGTTTTCCCAGCTTTTTATTTCCGCATAGGATATAACAGTGTGTAAGCAGAAGCATGTTAAACAAATGTAAAACGTGTTCAGGTGACTGATGAAGTTGCTTCTTAAATAAGAATGACTGGAGAAAGAACAATTTCAAATCCGCTCTGGAAAAGGAAAGTAATTTAACCAGTACACTGAATGAGAATTAACTGCTTCTAACAGAGGGAATGCTAAATGAAAATAACCTGAGGGTGGAAAACATGCCATTTGGTAAACAGTATGAAGATAGATGACTTCTATTCTAAGACAAAATGGAAGAAGTAGAGAAGATAGAACAACAGCTGACTGATCATGATTTGTAGGATTTACAGAAGCTAAATTTACTTTTGATTAACTGATACAACTTAGCACATTAGGGTATATGTATTATGGACATGATATTTGTACTAAAGTTCATAAAAGTAGTCCCCAAAGGAGAGCAGCTATTGCTTTTCCTTTGTAATTTACGTCCTCCAACGTTAAGTCATATCGGACGCTGAGTGGAATGGATGAAATGATACTCAAGAGCCCAGGGTCCGTAGAGCTTTATGTTATCCGACATTCGTCTTTAAGGATAAGAGGAAATCCCGGAAAAAAACCTTGCAAAGGTAACCCACCCTGAACGAGGTTCGAACTCTGGACCTCTTGAACGTCAGGCAGTCACGCTACCATCCAGGCTACCGTATTACGCGTGCTGTTCATTACAGAATGGACACTTGATTGTTTTGACGTGTTTTACTCTACTAGTTGACGTATATTCCGGGCTTGTAGGCTGTGGTCTACTGGGCTCTTTCTTCTTCTTCTTCTTCTTCTTCTTCTTCTTCTTCTTCTTCTTCTTCTTCTTCTTCTTCTTCTTCTTCTTCTTCTTCTTCTTCTTCTTCTTCTTCTTCTTCTTCTTCTTCTTCTTCTTCTTCTTCTTCTTCTTTCTTCTTCTTCTTCTTCTTCTTCTTCTTCTTCTTCTTCTTCTTCTTCTCTTCTTCTTCTTCTTCTTCTTCTTCTTCTTCTCTTCTTCTTCTTCTTCTTCTTCTTCTTCTTCTTCTTCTTCTTCTTCTTCTTCTTCTTCTTCTTCTTCTTCTTCTTCTTCTTCTTCTTCTTCTTCTTCTTCTTCTTCTTCTTCTTCTTCTTCTTCTTCTTCTTCTTCTTCTTCTTCTTCTTCTTCTTCTTCTTCTTCTTCTTCTTCTTCTTCTTCTTCTTCTTCTTCTTCTTCTTCTTCTTCTTCTTCTTCTTCTTCTTCTTCTTCCTCTTCTTCTTCTTCTTCATCTTCTTCTTCTCCTTCTTCTTCTTCTTCTTCCCAGACGTTTCGTCTGCGACTACCGGCAGACATCCTCAGTGGCAGTGCCGAGGTCGAAGTACTCTAGTGGGTATTTCAACAGCGACTGTGCTGTTTGCTCGCTCGCTCGCTCGCTCGCAGATACTGGTAGGCTTGTGTTAGCCTGAAGATTGTTGCTGTGTGCCCACCCAGGATAGGGTTTAACCACAGATAGGATTTTCTTTTCGGGATGGGTTAGGATGACTGTTTTTCTTTGAGGATGGTGGATTGCATATGAGGTAGTCTATTCACTCCTCTAGAAGGATAGAATGCTATCACTAGCACCCTGGCGTAGAAAGAATTATTTTATTTTATTTTAGTTTGAAGTGAATTTTGACTGAATTTTTGTTTAATTTTGAGACCAACAACTCTTGGTAGATTATGGGAGCTCAGCTTTTGCTGCTGCTGGAAATGCTCCATGGTTACCTCGGATGCCCGCAAGCCGTGCGGGGGACCCGGAATAGTCGGCGACGACGTCTTGTGGGATCATAAGCACCAAGAGACCGAACCAGGGCACTTCTGTGCAAAGGTAACTGTGCGTATAATTTTGTAGCCCGGCGTCTAATTTCATCTTCCACGTATGGAAGACCCGAGGCTTCATGTAGGAACCTTACTGGGAAGAATCGGCCTACTGAATAGATGGCCTAAGTCCTCTATTCTGAGCGCGTTGAAGATATGCCAGCCACGAGTCTGCGGCCATGCCCCAGACCTCGCAGGCATATAGCATCAACGGGACTATGAGAGCTCGAAAAAGGTATAGCTTTACGCGGACTGGCATCGATCGAGAACCCAGCATAGGATACAGGATGCAATAGCTCCCCGAACCCTCGCCGAGAGTTCCCTGGTGTGTCGACGGAAAGTCAGACCCTTGTCTAGCTCTACTACCAGGTATTTGATAGAGGGTACCCATTATATACTTCGGCCTCTGAAATGGAAATCAGGGCAGTCTGCGGGGGTGTGGCGCTTGGTGAATAGAATAGAGTGGCTTTTGTCCGGGTTAACGGACATCCGCCAACGCCTGCACCACTCTTATGTGAGACGGAAGTGTCTTTGAATTGGGTTGAAGGCTCTGCGAATATGTCTGTCTTTGCAGAAGAGCAGCACGTCGTCAGCATATTGTGCCATTTCGACGCGCGGCTCGGTTGGGAAGTCTGCCATGTATACACTAAATAGTGTAGGAGATAATACAGAGCCTTCTGGGACTCCGCCTCTCACGGGTCTGAGAGTAGATGTTTTCCCGCAACTGTGACTTTAAAAGTGCGATGTTTTAGAAAGCTGTGTAAGATGTTGATTAATTGGTTTGGTAGGTCCAGGTGGATAAGCTTGTGAAGGAGTCCGGTGTGCCAGGTTGTAGAGAAAGCCTTCTCGACGTCCAAAGACACTGCTGCCGTGAACGCCTGTTCCTGGAAACCCAGGGCAGCCGTCTCCACGACTCGCAGCAGCTGTTGGACTGTCTCGTGCCCCGGACGAATCCAAATTGATAAGCAGGTATGGCTTGAATGTCACCCAATACTGGGGACAAACGGGTGAGAATTATCCTCTCGAAGACTTTCGAGAGGGTAGATAGCAGACTAATGGAACGATAATTGGAAGGGTGCACCGGGTCCTTTCTTGGCTTCAATATGCAGATCACTCTGGCCTCCCTCCACTCGCGTGGAAAGTGACCGAGAGTTAGGCACATATTGAAGATCTTTGTCAAGAACAGCACGGCGTTGAAAGGAAGATGACGGAGCATGAGTGGGGTAAGCCCATCAGGTCCCGCCGCCTTTTTAGGTTTGAGATGCTGCAGAGCGCCTTGGACTTCACTAGGACGGACTATTGGTAGTCTGTCCGCATCCTCCGGGGGTCGGCGAAAATATCGACGTACCTCCCTTCGGACACGTTCTGAAAAGATATCGTCCTGAGGGTTTTCTCTGGGGCACATTGTACGCTCAAGGTAATCCGCAAATACATCTGCCTTGGATTTAAGATCATAGGCCAGACCCCGTGTACTGTGCTGTTTGCACCGTGGACCGCAGTATTTATACAAGTGGCTGGAGGGGGGTCTGCTGTGATTGGTCCGGGTGGACGGTGGGCTGGATTGGTGTGGGCAGAGTGTTGCGTTCTGTTGGCGTCTGATTGGTTCGAGTGGGGTTCTTCGTTTTCACTTTTGCTAGAGCTGTTGGCCATATTCTGTTTAGTTTGAGGCCTTCTTCTTTGCGTTTTATGTTGTTATTGTGTTATTATGTTATGTTTTTATGTTGTTATTATGCTTATATACCTTTCCTCTCCTCATAATTTTGATGGTTCTTCTCAAAATAGTCTCCCCTGAATGCGATGCACTTGTGCCAGCGTTTTTGCCAGTCTTCAAAGACATGCTGGGAACAATTTTTCAGAGATCCTTCAAAATTGACACCGCAGCCTTCACCACTGCTTCTGATGATGGATAATGCCTACCACTAAGGCATTTCTTCAAGTTGGGAATAGAAAATGGTCACATGGGCTGCATCCGGACTATAGGGAGGGCGAGTGATGCACTTCACTTTGATTTTTGCAAGATATATAGCAAAAACATTGGCAATATGCAGCCAGCATCATCGTTGTGCAGCATCCAGCCTGCTTCACTGAAATTTGGTCTTTGCGCCTGATATGGACAAGCAGTTTTCAGGGTATCCCTGCAATACTGTCCAGTTACTGATGCCTGTGCAGGTTCAATGTGCTAATGAATCATTCCATGAATATCAGAGAATTAGACGGCATAACTTTCCCAACAGCAGCACCCACTTTTGCTTTTTTGGAGGTTGGCGATGAAGGAGATTTCCACACTGAGCTTTGCTGTTTGCTCTGAGGTTCCAAATGATGTAGCCAAGTTTCATCAGCAGTGATTAAGTTTGAAAAAACTCCAGACCTTCCTCTAACATCAACTTTAACTACATGTTACCTCCATTGCAGCGGTAGGGGATACTGGACATAACTGTATTTATCTGGTTCTCACAGGCGAGACCCAGAGACCTACGGCGTGTTTGTCTTACATTAAGCTATCAGTATATAATATGATTGAATTTTAGTGTGAAAAATTATGACCGTAAAAAATTGCACAGCCCTCGTATTATACCATTTAATTATATTTTGACAATTAAGATTTTGAAGTCCTTGTGGTTTATTTTGTCTCTGGTGGTCCGTGTGCTAAGAGCCGTGTATAAAATATTACTGTGCCTGAAAACCAAATGGCTGTGTCTAAACTAAATGAAAATTCATTACGATGTGTGCACATGGAAAAGAAGAAAACTTCTGGTAAATATGCCTTCAGTAGGATTTTATAGGGTAGTT
>CM060956.1:136408895-136488264 GCA_030765055.1 Mantis religiosa | reverse complement strand
ATAGATCAGAGTTGGTATTGCCTTTGTTTTGTATAGCTTTATTATAGAGTCCTTTCTTGCATTATTTTTAATGTTCTTTTTATTGTGCCTGTATATAGTTAAATTTATTTATTTTATCTATTATATCAGCTTCCGCTTGGTACGGGACATTACATCCTAAATACTTAAAGTGTGATTTCTGCTCAATTTTTATGTTATCTAACACTATTTTTGATCTCACTGGATTAATTCATTTAACTGCCATGTTTTGGATTTATTTGCTGATATTTTCATTCTATATTCTGTAGCAATTTTATCTAGACTATACAGCATTTTCTGCAGGTCATCTTCATTTGTTGCCATTATTATTTGATCATCTGCATACAACATAGTTTTCAATGTAGCTCCTGATACATTAATGCCTCCATTGACTTTATTCGACCAAATCCTTACTATTTCTTCAACATACAAATTAAAACGTGCGGTTGATAAAGGACAACCTTGTCTTACGCCACCATTAACCATTACTCGTTCTCTTTTATTAGTTTTATTTTTGTGTCAATGTGCATACTTTTTATAACTTCAATTAGATGTAAAGGTATGCCTCTGTTATTTAAAATTTTCCACAAAATCATTCGTGATACTTTGTCAAAAGCTTTATAATTCTATTATTTGTTTAAGAGTAAAAACATTGTCAATGGCGCTTCTTCCCTTTCTAAAACCAGTTTGTTCTTATAGGAGTATTGCATCTGTTATTTTGTTTAACCGAGTACTGATTACTTTGGCATATATTTTGTAGGCAGCCCACAATAAACCAATCCCGGTATAATTTTGAAGTCTTCGTAGAATTAAAAGTCCAACTTGCCGAAATTCTAAATGTTCTTTATTTACGTCGAAATACACTGTTCAATTCTGACGTAACAACATTACATAACATATGCACAGTCTACCAATGTCGATTTCAATAACAAACACCGCTCAGTTTACAGCATTTCACAGCTGACTCTCGTGTTACAACTACACTCTCGTTACACAACTGGGTCATCACTAGCCATGGCTTCTTTTTAGACACACATTCATGAATTCCAGACTGTTCTGTCAATCACTACACTTTTCTGGAAGAAACAAGGTATCAAATGACGTAATCCGATTATTCTGTCACCTTCCAGAAAAGTGAAACCCTATATGGGCTGGCAATTCTTTCACCTCTGTTATAACCTATCCGTTTCTTGTTTATTGGCACTATCCTTAATTGTCGGCACTTTGTGAACGCTAGCCGCCTATCAGTTGCTTTGTGTACCCTAGCCGCGCGATCGTAAACTGCTTATGCAAGCTCTTTATTACCGCGAAAAGTTATCTGCCGTTTATCTATTATCTGTTGCCGTGACATTATGTATAATGAAATCAAACACTTCGTGATGTTGGATAAGAGCTTCCTAATCAGAATGTGCCCGCCCCGGAAGCGTAGGTCGTAGCGTGCCTACCTTGCGTTCAATTGGTCCACAGCTCAAACCTCAGATAAGGATTTTTTCCCTGATATATTACCGAACAAGATGGCTCAGGTGTTTTCGTCTGTGACCGACATTCGGGAGGCCCGGGTTCGGTTCTCGTGGCAGACCTACCTGACCCTTGGGTATTTTCAGAGGTTTTCCCGCCTCGCTAGGTGAATGCTGGGTAGGTTAATTATATCCACCGAATTTCCTGTCCCTCCGTTTCATCTGGAGGCCTCTTTAAGGGTATAAATGTCGGCGGGAGTCTCGGCGGTGCATGAGACGATGATGTGCTCTGAGGAAAACTACTTCCTCCTCCGGTAGGTCCGTTGCCGATCTCCGCTTCTCTTCTGCGACCATTTCGGTATCAGCAACCAGGGACATTTGTGGCTCTGCTGCTAGGTTTGTTGCAGTAGGGGAGCGTGTCCGTTGTGCTGGGTTGTCGTGGGAAGCTTTTGCAATTTACGTCCTCCGGCGTTTAGTCATATCGGCCGATGAATGGAATGTGATAAATTAACCTCAAATGAGTCCGGGTTACATGAAGCTTAGAGATACCTGACATTCTTCTATCAGGATAAGGGAAAACCCCGGAAAAAACGTTATCCAGGTAACTCACCCTCACCGAGATTCGAACTCGGGACCTCTTGAACGTAAGGCAGACATGCTACCATGTACTCTGCCGAGGTGGGCTTGTCGTGGGAAGTCTCTATCCAAGTAAACTGTAAGAAACCTGCCCTATGTGCCTTCGTGGCCTCTTGGGTTGGCTACCCTCTACCTCCTTCGCCTCATGCTCTCTCCCGGGGGTGCACCCACTCGGGAGCATAGGAACAATAGGCCCAGCATGTTGACCTGCGTGCCGGATCCCCTCCGTGATGAAATCTTAATCCAAATCTTGATATACTTAACCCTTGTTTCACATAAGCTTGCCCCATATCTCTTAACGGCCACGTGACCTAATCCCCTTTCATTGGCCACTGTTGTGGTGCAGACCTTTGTGCGGTAAAAATTGGTTCGTTATTATTTATATTTACATGATGATATATCTTTATATGTAGGAATAGAATTCTCAAATTTATATTATCGTAACTGTTTGAATTAAATATATTACGCAACAGAGTTGATTTATGTGAAGTGCATGTTAATTCTTAAACGAAGTAAAGAGGAGGTTCCTTTGCTCTCAAGTAAATGACACGATATCACGTGATTTAGTGGTCGTGATGACATATTTGTTTATATGACTTTTATCCCTGACCTCGTTTTGAACTGGATTAGTCATATATCGCCATTCGAAGGGGAGTTGTGCCGAGTGCGAGGTCTAAATTATTTTACTGATCGTTTATTGCGCGTGTGCTTACTACATGTATAGTGGCACAGTCAAAGTGGCGAAAAAATGTGGTGCATTTCTTTAATGCACTCACATAGAAGAATCAGTCCTTGTCAGTGAGAGAAGTTGAACAGCTGTGCTCTGAATTTACAGGTGTGAGTGTTAGGTCCGTAGGAACATCGTAACACGAAAATGAGAAAACAGGAAAACTTACCACTCCAGGAGCGATATTACTGTGTGGCAAAGATGTTGTTTAAGAACAATCAGACTGTACTGAGATACCAGTCGCAAAATATACTACCTTGACGAGACTTGGGTGAATGAAGGACGCACGACAAGTATGGCGTGACACGACTTTTAAGACTGAAAGACAAGCATTTTTACAAGGTATGTGTGCTGGTTTTAAAAATTGCAGTGGAAAAGGCTGAAGGCCTTTCATGTTAGACTTGTTTTACTTTCATTGCACATTCATTCAGTTTAACCTGGCTCAGATTCGTTATAAACTTGTCTTTTTGCATGCCTTCATGTTTTTATTTTTATGATTTTATCTATCTTCCTGGCAATTATTATGACTTTTACTGCAGGTTTAAATGTGACGGGAAGGCACCGCCAATTGCTTATGGCGCGAAAGCAATAGCCAATTGGGGTGAGGGGGAAGGTAGTTGCACGCGGAGTGATACATGTCAGCGGGGCAAGGATATAGGTAACAGAGATTAGGCTTCCATGGCCGGCGTTAATCAAATAAATTTCTCTCCGAGGCTTGTGGGCCGTGGTCCAAAGGATGAAAATTCTCCTGAAGTTTCGCTCATATCTCCGACGAGCATTTACAGAAGATGATTATTCCTCTGAATAAAATTTACATGTTATTGGATTCTTTTTCTGATTTTCCCTTTTCTGAATGAACCGCGTCTATGAACCATGAGATCTTTTGAGCTTGAGCTCATACTTTCCATTCATCGCCCGATATGACTTAACGCTGGAGGACGTAAACTTAAAAAAACAATAAATAGAATGCAAAATGTAGCTATGGGTGAATACGAAGAGGTCAAACGTTACTTTTCAATCATTTATGGATCCAAAAAGCTACAGTTTCTCTCGAATAAATACTCAGTGTCTGAAGTTAAAGATATTCTAATATGTTTTCGGTGTATCACGGTGTACACTCACTAGTTTAGTCCTGGAAAGTGTCGCTCATCACACCGCTTCGCAGAACATCATGAGTGGAGAGAAGTTCACCCGCCAGTGTCATGAATGTAGCTGAAAATTCCTCTTAGGGTTCTGCAACTGTTTTAACGCAGGAAGGGATATCTGCTTACGCCAAAGACTAAATGGGGCCACTCTGTACGTGAATTAAACTAAATACGTCTTTGACATGTTCATTGTTCACAGGTCTTTGTAGCTACTGCTGACCTCATTGAATGCAAATTAATTTAATGTGATTTATACCCTCCATATTTAAAGAATATGAAGTGCCCTGAAGTTATAACACCTCCAATTTTTTGTCACGAGTGGTACCAGATATAAACTTAGGTTCTCTCTTTTTCAGAATAAAATCTGGACGCTGTGAATGCGTGTCAGAGATGGCATCACTGTAGAGTGCTTATAACTCTAGCGACGATTGTTAGGACTGTTTATGGTACTTAAAATGGTGGCGTTTTCATTGCAAGAACAGAGTGTAATCATTCGTTTTCTCTACTTTCGTGGTGTGACACTTATTTAAATTCATCGCCAGTTATGTGAGGCATGTGGTGATGGTACCATGGATGTGTCTAATGTACGTTCCTGGGTGCGGCATTTCAACGAAGGCAGAACATCCTGTGACAACAAACCAAGACAGTCACGGTTGTGCACCAGCCGGTTGGACGACATGACCCAGCAAGTGGAGAACGTTTATGTGGAGGATCGTCGATTGAGCAATTTCAGATCTTCGTGCAGAATTGTGTGCACAGCTCAACGGAAATGCCAATTTTGTAGGCGATGTCTGCAACTGATGCGTATGCTTCCAGGGCCTGTGTTTTATGAGTATCCTTAGCTTCCGGTGAAGGCTACGTCATCTTGCTCATATTGCCAACGTTTCGCTCATCATGTCGTAAGCTTCCTCTGGGTTGTTGTCCGATCGTTGCATTGTTTTTCAGGCTTATATCTCCGTGGTACTCCGGTGGCTCCGCCCGTTTGTTCTTGTTTGGCTGCCTGTCTAACCACCGGAGTAGGTACTGGTGTCACTGTTTCCTGTTGGTTTTGGAAGTTCTGTTGCCTTTTCGTTGTTATTTTTCTGCTTAGGTCTCTTTAGAGCTTCCTGTATCGATTTGGTTATTACGTGGCAGATACTTTGTGAGGGTTTTCGGACTGCAGATGAGCTCGTTGCTCCAACCCTTGTTTCTCACTGGCTGTTCTCCTGCTGATAGCTACGTTTGTGAGCAAGGTCTTCCAAGTACTTAGGAGTTGCTTTCCGTTGTCTCTGTTGATGTTTCCCTCCTTCAAAATTGCAAAATCTTGTCATCCTCACGTGTTCTGCTAGTCCTGATTTATCGGATCGGTTTGGTTTTAGGCTTCTTATATACTCCTTTCTTGAACTGGCAGTTTCACCAATGTGAGTGTTCCACAGTCGCATCTAATTCTCTATGTCTTGGTCTGTTGTCACACAATGTTCTGTCTTCATTGAACTGTCGCACCCAGGAACGCACATTAGACACATCCATGGTGCCATCACCACAAGTCTCACTCAACCGTCTTGGTTTGTTGTCACCGAATGTTCTGTCTTCATTGAACTGTCGCATCCAGGAACGCACATTAGACACATCCATGGTGCCATCACCACAAGTCTCACTCAACCGTCTTGGTTTGTTGTCACCGAATGTTCTGTCTTCATTGAACTGTCGCATCCAGGAACGCACATTAGACACATCCATGGTGCCATCACCACAAGTCTCACTCAACCGTCTTGGTTTGTTGTCACCCAATGTTCTGTCTTCATTGAACTGTCGCACCCAGGAATGCACATTAGACACATCCATGGTACCGTCACCACATGTCTCATTCAACTGTCTTGGTATGTTGTCACACGATGTTCTGTCTTCATTGAACTGTCGCACCCAGGAACGCACATTAGACACATCCATGGTACCGTCAGCACATGTCTCATTCAACTGGAGGTGAATTTAAATAAATGTCACACCAAGAAAATGAAAAAAAACGAATGATTACACACTGTTCTTGTAATGAAAACGTCGCCATTTTAAGTATAAAAAAGTCCTTACTCTCGTCGCTGCCACTGGAATTCTATGCAATGTGCAGTGCTGCCATCTCTCCAACGCATTCACAAAACTTGAACGCACCTTGTACAAAACCATGAGATGTAAGTGACGTTGAAAAATATTCAAAATCTCTTCTTCGAAATTTATACACAATATTTGCTCGGTGACTGATAACTTCTATAATTTCCTTTTCAAATTCTAAATGGCAAAACTTTATATAGGGGAGGGTGATCCACAGTGAGACACAATAATTTTGAAATCCAAGACTTCTTTTTGTTTTGGTGTGTTGTGAATGCAAATAAGTGACTTGTTTTCATTATTCCTTTATTAACAAACGCAAAACATAAAAATATTGATTTTAATAATCATGAAGACACACCATGCCAATATTCAAATGTATGTAAATCGTCTCACCCTGCCCCACAGTGGGGCACACTGAGATGGTGGATGGTCCAGACTGAGACAACCTACATTACTTTAAGATTACTAAACTTAACTTCAAAAAATCAAATAACTGTTTTGTCTTTTTGTTTTGCAAAACAATCGTGGTTGACCCAACACTATTTTTACATCAGTTTCATTCACGTCTGAAACCTCCGGAAACACAAACTTGACTGTATTTTCACTTTCTGTAGGAATTATATCTCCTTATTGCCAACTGGATCCTTCCCCTTTGTGACCTGTACAGTGTAATATTACTTTTTATTTTCCTGCAAACTCATTCAGCACAGTCGTCCAAAGTAGGCTCTCTTTCTTGCTATTTAAAACCAAAAAAAAAAAAAAAAAAAAAAAAAATCTTCTTCATTCATACCTGAGGATCCAGAAGATTTTTCTACATTGTCTTCTGAAGATTCTAGTTATGTGTATAATTTTCTTCCTTTAAATTTCTTCTGCTTACCTGCAGGTTTATTTGGTTTACATTTCAATGCCCTCTCGTCTAGTTCTGTTTTCTCGGGTGTATATGTGGCCCTCCTCTCCTCACGGTTGATTTTCTGGCAGCAGCCTTAGGTAACCCTCTGAATTCATGAGGGCTTACAATGTCACTGTTATTTTTATCTCCATTCATAGTCGATGGTGAGCTTGTTAAATACTCCTGAATTTCAGCATCAGTATTTTCATGACACTGAGGGCTTCCTTGTGTTGGATCACTCTCAACTTCTCCGCAAGTGTTTACTCAGGGTTCGCTTTCTCCCAAGACAGTTTCAGAACTTCCATTTCTGGCGACTTGTACTCCAATTTACTAACTGCTGAGTCACAGATCCCATAGTGTTATCTGGTAGTTGTGTGTCAGTTACACTACTGGGTAAGCAGTCATCATCTGTGAAAGTATTCCTATCGAATAGGAATATTCCAGTCTTACGAAAACCTGCAGTAATGTTTGTTGGCTTCATGCTTTGCTTGAAGGCAGAGATGTTTCAAAACAAGGTCCACTGCTTCTCTCATGCTATCAATTGACAATGTTCCTATTTGAGCCTTTCTTTGCCTGTTTCTAGCATTCTGGAAGGAAACAGAATGACTTCAATAAATTTCTCAATTTAAGTAGTGTCTCACACTGCCCCACCTAGCACTGTCTTATTGTGGACCAAGTGCTCACGAAGATATTTTTATTTTTTAGATAATCTTAAACTTCATTTCAACTGTTCATTATTTATTTAATTCTGGAGAAAAATAACACTGCTTTTAAGAAAACCAAAATGTATAATGATATAAAGAAAGAACAAAACAATATGATCCACTAAGTACACCCTAAAAGTTTTACTTTACTCACCCGAAAATAAATTTTGCTTGTGACCAGAAACATTCCTTAAAATTCTGGATTTAAACAGGTTTGCCAACTGCAGCTTCATTTCCTGTATTCACAACCAGAGTGCATCACTTCTTAACTTACACACATATTTAAAAATTGCAAGTGTCTCACTGTGGACCATGTCTCACTGTGGACCACCCTCCCCTACATGTAATTCCTCAATTCCTGAACTGCTGAGTTCTTATTAATAGAGCCTTGAGGAATCATAAATATCTATTTTTCCTCAATAATGAACTTTTCTGCGGTTGCTTTATAACTCTTAGGGAACTGCAACTCATCCTTCCTTTATTATGTATTGAATTTAAGATTAATTTGCTTATCTAAAGAAAACTGTACCATTATTAATCCTTGAAGTCAAAAGTTAATGATTATTCGTCAATTTTATTCTCAGTATATCTACAAGGTATATCTGAGCGGCGGCTCGGCTATTGACAGACGCTAATGTCTTTTAAGTAACAGCTTCCTTTGAAGAAGTTGATATAAAAGGTGTGACAAATTGAAATTTATATCCAGGCTTTAGACTCCAGCTACGACTGCAAACTTAGAAGGAATGACTATTTATCAGCATTTCGAGGCTGTTAGACGCTTCACCAATCTTCGTTATACTGTAAGGCTTCGCTAAAATGCTTAACGGATCTTAATCGTGAGTGTTGTAGCAAACACATGCAACTTTGGGAGAATATAATACACAGTTTTGAGACTCCATTCCATTATTTACATCTCAAAAAGTGTTAGCGTTTTCCTCTAAAAGCATGTATGCATATTTGCACTCGTTTCATCACATTCTCTGAAGTTTTACGGAGAGTATCCTCGCCAATGTTACACATGTATTATTTTATCTTGACAGGAATCCTGCGCGGTAGGGATGAGTAGCAACTGTGGTGGGGATAGTGCACCTATCGCCACAATGCGTCACACGCATAAGATTACAAGAGGGGAGGGCGGTGCATAAGGTGTCTAAAAACAAATTTCATTCTCGAAACCAGTTAAGCAGCACTTATAAACTAAGTTGTAATTCTTACTATATATGGTAGTAATCTCTACGCTTTTGTTGGTTCTTAAGTTGTACATAGGCATTTGGAACAAAACCCTGTTCTCCTCCAGCAGGCATGATAAACAACTGTCGGGCTTTCAATATCGCTGTAGAGTCCCTGTAACTTATCTCACTCCAGGCATATGATCCAGTATGTGCTTTATTTATATAAGTTTCATCCATATAAACTATATAAACTTCACTTCAATATCTCCGAATATTTGGTGAATACTGAAGCCTTTTTGTACGTATGGAGTGCAATGTTCGATTAAAATTTGTCGGTCACGCTTAGTGTTTTTTTTTTTTTTTCAAATAATCCTTGCTAAAAAGAGCTCTTCTTAATATTCAGACACTGCCTTGGAAGTCAGTAGAATTTTCAGCTCATAAGCACTTTCTTCAAAGCTGGTATTAGTTTCTCTGTGCTTTTAAGATTATTTATAGTTCGCCTATTTCTGAATTAAAACATCCAAATTAGATTTTATGTGCATGTTCTTAATATTTGTTTACTGGGCACAGAGAAGGACGTTGTTGCACTAGCACCAATGGCTTTTTTTTCCTTAGTGACTCTCCTAAACTGCTTTCAGACACAAATGTTGCCTCAGATACCCTTCCCCAGATTTTTATAGCTGGCACAGACCATATTTCTTTTTTAAAAATCTATGGATATTGTCACACCCTACATTAGAGTAGATTTAAATATTTATTAGCTTTGGGGGGAATCCGTAGCGGTAGAGCTAAACCATCTCAACAAACACTAGTTACACCACGCGGTAGGGTGGACATGTTATTTTACTGATAACTAGCTTACCTGTATAGTGGTGAAAGGTGGAAGGTCCAGCGAAGGAAAACTCACAAGTGCATTTTAAAAGAGGTTTAATAATTTCAGACAACTTACATTCAATGAGGTTTGTGTTCCGGAGGGTTGCTACAAACACTTGTGAGTTTTCCTTCGCTGGGCCTTCCACCTTTCACCACCATACAGGTAAGCTAATTATCAGTAAAATAACATGTCCACCCTACCGCGTGGTGTGTAACTAGCGTTTGTAAAATGGTTTAGCTCTACCGCTACGTTTTCCCCCATAGATAACAAATGTTTAAATCTATTCTAATGTAGGGTGTGACAATATTGATTATTACTTCTCGTGTTTTTAAATGTAGCACTTTATTTCTTAGTGTGCTGCTAGGAGGCGTCATTTATAAATGCCCTCTTGGAACCAGGAGACAAGTACATTTTCAAACACGCTGTAGTGCTACCGAGTAGCTCTGCACGTGTTTAGTTGTTCGCAACTGGTACGGAACTGACCTGCCCTCCCCTCCAGTTGCAACCGTTCTTAGGTGGACTCGTCCAGATACCACTGCGCATCGCTCTGCACTTTTCAAGATAAAAAAATACATTTGTACTTATTTCGTTATGGATTGATTAAGATATCAACTGTTCGTGGCCTATTCTTGTACACTCTGTTTTCAGATACTCTCCCAAGAAAACATCCGGTAAGGTTAGGTCTGGGGATATGGAGACCACAGACTCTTTGAAATTATTTGATTATCAAAGAAACAGGTTACAAATTTCATTGTATCATTGGATGTATGGCACGTTGCTCCATCTTGCTGGAAATAACCTTCTCTCAATTCCATATCATCTCCATAAAACTTCAGAGAATATAGTGAAATGAGTGCAAACACGTATAAATTCTGGTGGTGGAGACTTCCAACATTTTCTCTGAGACATAATAAATGTAATATAATCGAACAATTGTGTATTATATTCTCTCAAAGCTCTAAGAATGTCCCATTATTGGTTCAAAAGTTATGGCTATTAAAACGGTTCAGGTTTCTTTGGATTGCACTGTAATAATTCAATGTTTAAATTCAAATGAGATTATCTGTGCATTAGCGTTCATTCCAATATAACACATTGTCACGTCTATTGTTGAAGAATGCTTGGAAGCATATGAAATTCTGGAATCTTCTTGTTTAACGCTTATGTCCTATGCCATGAGCAGTTGGCACATTTTGCTCTATGTTCTAAATTCTGCTGATATATAAGAACAGAGTAATATGAGATTTCACATGACTTTAGCTTATGTCATCACTTTCATGTTTACTCATGTGAACCACAAACAGGTGGCCAGATGTGGCCTTTGCGAATAAAGTAATATGAGTCATCTTGATGTCGAATGGAAGTTAGGCAGTATGGAGGAATATGATTATGTTTAGGAATATGGAAACACTTATGTAGGTTTTGGTAGCATAGGAGTGCTGATTTGACACTAGGACACCATTTTGATGGAACCGATATTTAAATGCTGTTAAAGCTAGCAGCGGAAATGAAATGTGTAGTGTTTAACGCCCGCTCTTACTACAACGGCACCGCAGGCGATGACACTGATGATATATGAGATGAAGATGGAGCAGCGGGGGAATGAGTAGCGGGGGAAACCGGAGATCCCGAAGAAAACCAACCCCAGCGCCGTGTTGTCCTCCACGAATCTCACTTTTTGGTTGCCTGGGATCGAACCCAGGCCGCCTTGGTGAGAGCCAAGCGGTGTAACCACTGATCTACGGCGCGGCCTTAGCAGAGGAAGAAAAGAGCATACAGACAGTGCGAGTTATGCAGTATGGATTGAAGAGTCAGTCAGCAAGAAACACGACTACACATGAAAGGGTAGAACCAGACTGAAAAATTCAATGGCATAGCCGAGATTTGAATCACGAATCTTTTGGTTTCCGTCCAGCCGCTCTAACCATTTGAACTGCTATGGCCAATGTGCCAAGAGGACATTAAACTCTCCATCTGAATCGTGTTTCTCCCGGTAAACTACTAGGAGTTCTCACAAACACATGAGACAACTAACTTAATGGGGACTTACTATGCTGTAAGTACTTTAAGGCCCGGAGATTATAATTCGAACCTGTTCGTAACTATAAAGCCCGGGCCTTGAAGTACTTACAGCATAGTAAGTCGCCATTAAGTTAGCTGTCTCATGTGCTTATGAGAACTCCTTTTGGTTTACCGTGGCCGCGCCGTGGCTCAGTGGTTAGACCGCTTGGCTCTCACCAAGGCGGCCCGGGTTCGATCCCAGGCGACCGCAATATGAGATTTGTGGTGGACAACACGGCGCTGGGGCGACTTTTCTCCGGGATCTACGGTTTCCCCCGCCATCTCATTCCACCGTTGCTCCATCTTCATCTCATGTATCATCAGTGTCATGGCCTGCGGTGCCTATGTAGTAAAAGCGGGCGTTAAACACTACACATTTCATTTTATAGTAGTTTACCGGGAGAAACACGAGTTAGTTGGAGAATTTATTGTCATGTTGGCACGTTGGCCATAGTAGCTCAAATGTTTAGAGCGGCTGCACGGGAACCAGAAGATCCGTGGTTCAAATCCCGGCTATGACATTGAATTTTTCAGTCTGGCTCTAACCTTTCACAGTGCGTCCTACACACGGCTAGTGTGACAGAACAATTAATTTCAGAACTATAACTGTTCATGCATCCTCAAGGTAAATGTGTAACGGTATTTGATATGGTTGTATAACTTTTATCACTGTATAAAACCATAAATCTTTGAAAAGCTTCGGGAGTACGTTGTACTTGAACTTATAATCTTTGCAAAACTTAAAGGATATGAAGGCGTGCCGTACTGCATACTCCAGCCAATACTAAGCTTGGTTCTCCTACTAGCGCTGCTGTTACACGCACCTCAAGCTGGAATCTTGGTCAGGGTGAGTTACCTGAATAAGGTTTTTCCGGGGTTTTCCCTTATCCTATATAGACGAATGTCGCGTAACAACGCTCCATGGACCCCGGACTTATTTGAGCATTGTTTTATCCATTTCATTCATCGTCCGATATGACTTAACGTCGGAGGATGTAAATTACACAATAAAGGAAGATGCCATCCTGTTTGTACGGATGTCGATTTTCTTGGTGTTTCCTAGCAACCCGTTTTGTCTTGTGACAAGTGTTTCCTTGCTTGTGGCTGGTATAGAGTTTCAATTTTCAGGTCTGTATGACGCGTAAGGGATATATGATTATGATGGTATAGCTGAGTGTTATATCCACATAAATTTCAGACTTCAATGCTGAAGTTTCTTTTCCAATGGAGTGATTTTATGTTCACGCATCGTACCGCCCCAGCTCCTTTCCTAGTTTATTTTGGCGATTTCAGTGCCTTGTGGTCGTTCCATCAGGAGTGGCAGCAAGGCGAAGTTATTTTGGTCTACTTTCCACGATTTTATCTCTGGGTACACCACAAAACCTGCTGGTGAGCTATATGTAAAGGCGTGAATTTGTGGTGTGAATTATTTATAAAATTCGCATTAATAATTTTAATTGGTGATGTTTTGTGATTTTTTTTAATATAAATTCGCATTAACTTCGCAAAAAACTTTGGGGAAAAATTAATGAGTAATGGCAAAACACAAAAAAACATTAACAGCTTTCTAGAGTATCATAACTGCTAAAACGCTTTTTTACCAAATTAAAATACTTTATTTGAAACCACCAGATAGTAGGTAACATGAATGTGGCCAAACATCACACATCAGATTTCGCTAAACTACAGCATACAACAAGTTGTGATATTTTCGCTTTTCATATTTGTTCTTTTGTCTGTCACAACTAAGTTATATGTAGAGACAAATATCTCAATGTCAGCCTTTGACATCGGCAACCAAAGACATTGAGGGAACTTTTCACAGAAATTGCGGTAAGGATCAGCTTTTGTCTTCAATACCAGGAGTGCCTGTTATTACATCTAATCTGTTATCATTATCATCATGGCTTTGCTGTTCAACAATGTCAGAAAACTGTTTGTAATGAAGAAACAAATGAGAATCATAAGTAACACCACTGGCTTTAAATGCATTTAGTTGTTGAAATGCTGCCATTGCATGCTTTAAACACCTATACTTTATTTAGAAGGTTCAAACAAATGATATAGCTTTTATGGTTATTACATCAACCTTTTTTTTTTTTTTTTTTTTTTTTTTTTTTTTTTTTTTGCATAATGGTGTTTAACTTTGGTATACCTTAGCGAACTTTTAGATTCTCTTCTACTGCTTCTCTAACACTGGGATCCATGATATGATCTACAAGGGCACTTACTCTGTTTCCAAAGTGACCACTCTCTAATATTTCACATTTGATTCTCAGCGAGTTAATTCGGAATAGAAGAAAATGAGCCAAAGCTTCTTTTTTTACTGAAATAGTAATATTGGCTCTGTTGTCACTCTGCAATTTTCAAAAGCAAGTATTGTTGCTGTAGTACCTTTACAATATTGCAGCACTTGGCATTGCAAAAATTGATTATTTCACAAATTTTGCGCAGCAACTGAAAGCTTTCCTTTTAGAAAAGAACACGACAATTGCATCAAAATAGCTGATAATGTAAACTACTGAGTCAAACCAGCTAGGCCAGCGTGTCAATACAGGAAATGGGGACACTTGTAGCTTTTAAATCTGGGTGGCTTTTCAGATAGGTATTGTTTGTATTCGTTTTTCAACTTTCGGGAATTTTGGAACACATTCTTAAGCCCTGAGAGACAATATTTTCAGATTAATGTAATGTCCGAAAGTAGCTACCTAGAACTTCGGTATCTTCTCAGTGCCTTTAGTCAGCATTATGAAGATGGGAGGTGATGGGGATGCAAGAAGAAGAGAGCCTACACTTAAATTACACGAGAAAGAATTCCAAAGTGGAAAAAATTAAATATCTGGGATCTATAGTAATAGTAGATAACAAAACATCAGTGGAAATTCAAGGAAGAATAGCAAGTGGTAGCAGATGCTTCTATGCCTTACAGAATATGTTTAATTTAAGGAACGTCAGTAGGAATACTAAAATTAAAATATATACAACTGTATCGAGACCAATAGTAATGTAGGGATCAGAAAGTTGGGTGTTGATAAACAGAAAAGAAAAATGGTTTTTACGGTGGGAAAGGAAGATACTATGAAATATCTTTGGAGTAATAAAGGACTTGGATGGAATGAGAATGCGGACTAACTTGGAGATAGAGTATCAATTTGGACAACCAAATATAGTAGTGAAAATTAAACGAGGAAGAATAAGGTGGATTGACCATTTGCAGAGAATGCCCGAAACCAGTGTAGTTAAGAAGATATTCATAACAAAGCTGGATGGGAGAAGAGCAAGAGGAAGACCCACGAAAAGATGAGTGGGTGATGTAGAAGACGACTTGAGAAGGTTGGGGTTAAAGGCTAGAGAAGAAAAGCAGAGTACCGAGTAGAATGGGAGAGGGTGGTTAGGGAGGCCAAGGGCCTACATGGCCTGTAGGTGAGAAAGTTGGGGTTAAAGGCTGGAGAAGAAAAGCAGAGAACTGAGAAGAATGGAAGAGGGTGGTTAGGGAGGCCAAGGGCCCACATGGCCTGTAGCTGAGAAAGTTGGGTGTTAAAGGCTGGAGAAGAAAAGCAGAGGACAGAGTAGAATGGAAGAGGGTGGTTAGGGAGGCCAAGGGCCTACATGGCCTGTAGCTGAGAAAGTTGGGAGTTAAATGCTGGAGAAGAAAAGCAGATGACAGAGTAGAATGGAAGAGGGTGGTTAGGGAGGCCAAGGGTCTACATGGCCTGTAGTTGAGCAAGTTGGGTTTTAAGGGCTAGAGAAGAAAAGCAGATGACCGAGTAGAATGGAAGAGAGTGGTTAGGGAGGCCAAGGGTCTACATGGACTGTAACTGGGAGAGCTGGGGGTTAAAGGCTGAAGAAGAAAAGAAGAGGACCGAGTATAATGGAAGAGGTTGGTTAGGGAGGCCAAAGTTAACATGGCCTGAAGCTGAGAAAGTTGGGGGTTAAAGACTGCAGAAGAAAAGCAGAGGACCGAGAAGAATGGAACAGGGTGGTTAGGGAGGGCAAAGGTCTACATGGCCTGTAGCACCAACTATCATCTTCATCATCACCTTTAGTCAGCATAGTAAAGCTTATAATAAGCTTACAATAATCAGCATATAAAGCCCGGGCCTTAAAGTACTTACAGCATAGTAAGTCGCCATTAAGGTAGTTGTCTCATGTGTTTATGGGAACTCCTATTGGTTTAGTGGGGAAAACACGAGTCAGTTGGAGAATTTAATGTCATGTTGCACGTCTGTCATAGTAGCTCAGTAGGTTAGGGCGGCTGGACGGAGACCAGAAGATCCGTGATTCAAATTCCGGATATTGCATTGAATTTTTCAGTCTGGGTCTACTCTTTTATAGTGCGTCCTACACAAGGCTGGTGTGAAAGAACAATTATTTTCTTTTTTTGTCCTTATTTCTTGCATTTATACCCTATATTTCACTTCAATGATCGTATTTGGAACAGTGGGAACATATCGAAGGTGTTAACGAGTATTCGTTGGATTTTAATTACTAGATCACGCACACATTCACACTCCCATTCATACATCCAGACCCTGGGGAAGATGAGGAACTATCTTGGTCGGAGAAAAATCCCGACCCTATCACCGGGAATCGAAACAGGGACCCCTAGCAAGGCAGGCAGGTGCTCCACTGACTGAGCTACGAGGCCAGCCAAGTTTCTTCTTTGTTATTGCTCAGGTAACCACTAATCTAAATGATGTCCATGCAACCATTCAATAGGGTTAAGCTTAGTTCCAAAAATACATTGTCTTTAATGAGTAGCATAATTTTAGGATCGACAAATATACCGTCCTATAATTTAGAATCAATTATTTTGGGAAAAATACTTCCTAAATATTCAAACGCACCTCCACTTCTATTCAAACATCTGCAAAATTCTTCAAAAACCCAAGCTTTATGTGTAGTGGTGCAAATAAAACCTTGGGTCCACTATTATATGTTTCAAATGGGAAGATGTTTGTCCTTGAGCGCTACTAGGTGAGCAACCAATCGGAGTCCTGCGGTGTTGTCGTATTGCATTTCCGCTAAGTGGTGTGTGACGAGCGGCAACCTAATCAATCTATATGAAATACCATTCGCGCTAGGACACAAATTCAGATTTAGCGAAAACTGATCCATGTGGAAGTTAGAGAGTAATGTATCTAACATAACCATGAAAACTCCATAGTTATAGCTCAAATAAGTTTTCTTATACAGATAAACAAACAAACAAACCACTATTACCTGTATTATGATACACCGCGACGTAAGAACTGAATGAATATCATTATTGGTTGGAATGTATCCGTTTACGTATATATGTAATTACTGAGAAATGAAACGTAAATATTTGACATGACGTGATACAAGGATTACTTTGAATAATCCAATTCCAGCGAGAGGAAACAATAAATTTCCTGCTGCCCTGGCAGAACGTGTCTGGTCACATTATATCTTTGTTTATGAATGGTACGTAATTTCTATTTACTCTAGAGATTTCAAAGTGGTTGGTGGGTATGTATTGTCAACCAAAGGACGGGACTTCCTGTGGAGCCGGCCGGCGGTGAGGCCGGACGGGAGGCTTTCGACCACGCCCACCCATTTGTCTTATAGCGGTAACGAGGGGTGGCTGGAGAAACATCACTGTGCCGCCTCTTTCCCCTCCCCCGGAGTTCTCGAACATACAGGATATTTCATCTAATCCGGAACCTTCTATATTGGCCAGTTGCTCCTATATAAGCAACGCGTCGGGCTGGAGAAAAGCTCAGTTCTTGTCGACCAGCGGTGAGGAGCGCCCAGTGAGGGAACGGACTGTGTACGTTAATCGGAGGAGTTGTACGTAACTGCGTGCACTGGACCTGTGACAGACGAACTGGTGAATTGTAATTGTGTGCATTACGTAATTCTCTGTAATCGGCAAGTGTTCCGACTGTAATTCGGTGGAAATAAAGCACATATTTGAGTGGTGCAATTGCACTTTTATTTTCACGAACCCACAAAGTCACAGTACGCACAAATACTTTTAATTACTCAGAACTGAAATTTAAACTACTGACATGACGTGATAACAGAATTACTGTGAATAGTCAAGGTGTTAAATTCGAGAAAGAGCAAACACTTCATTTACTATTAGCCTGTGGAATGCTGTTTGCTTATGTTTATGAATGAATGCTGGGTAAGAAGTGTTTATTTACTCTGGAGAGTTCAGATCAATATCATTCAGTTTTTCTTTACACAACGGTAGAGTAAGGGTTAAATAGTGCAATGGCTTGTGGCGGAGGATTTAGTGGCGAGTCGAAAAGGCTGGTATTGCGAAGTCAGGCTCGAAGTATTATTCTTAAAGTGTATACGTTCCTCAACAAATTTTGTGAAACAGAAGCTAAAAATGAGCTTTTGCAAAGACTACCTCCGTTTAAAAACACGGAAAAAGTGTATCAGCTGGATCAACTTGCATTTGAAATGGGACACGAAGTTAAACGCCTCCCACCTTACCTAACACTGGCAATATAATCCAATTGAGCTGGCGTGAGCTCAAATAAAAAGGGGATTGTACTCAAAAATAATACTTTTAAACTGACGGACGTTGAACAACTTGTTCGCCAAAAAATTGACAAAGTAACACAAAAGCACTGGTAGAACTGCGTAAGGCATGCAGAAAGCCTTCAAGAAGACGATTTTATGAAAGAAATAGCACGTGACGAGATTTTGGCACCTATAATCATAAATTTGCAAGACTCAGACGATGAAGGCTGTGACAATGACAAATTATTCCTTAACGGAAGTGACATAGACAGCGATATGGACGAGCCACTGGCAGTTTCACTGGAATAGAAGAAAAGGTAATTCATAAACTGTAATTATAGTTATAGTATTTAAAATGTACATAATTTGCGAAAATGCTTTTTCCAATTTTGATTTTGGCAACTGCATCATTGTAAAAGTTTGTAAAATATAATTTACTTACACTTACGTTTGCGCCAAGCAGACCTGCATGCTGTATGAGTGTGCGAGAGAGAGGGAAATATAAAAGGAGTGGAGTAACAAGCTGGCAACGCTGAGTATGATACGTCATCTGATTAGCTGGACTCCAGAACTCTTCCCATTTGAAACACATAATAGAGGCTTATACTTAACACTGCTTGTTCCGTGTATAGCTTTCCTTTCTCCGATTCCTTCATTATAAAAGGCCTGTGAGTTGCTGTACTCTCCCCCAAGCACAATAAAACAACATTATAATGTGGAACATCTCTGCATTCCATTAACAATGCAACTAACTTCAAATCACTACATATTTCCCAGCCTTGGTTTTGATAAATAGTAGCATATACAATTATGGACTTAGAATCGTATATCTCCTTCATCCATATGCCATGAAATAAAGCTATTGATGGTACTAAATTGTCATTATGTAGCAACACTGCTTTAAACTGTTTTGCACGGTGTGCAGCAAACATGGTGGGTGCCAATATCCTTATGTTGATCTCCTAGGACACAAAGTACAGCTTTTTTTTTTACGTCCTCCAACGTTACGTCATATTGGACGATGAATGGAATCGGTGAAATGATGCTCAAATGAGCCCGGTGTCCATGGAGCTTGGAGTTACCCGACATTCGTCTTTCATGAGAATGGAAAACCCCGGAAAAAGCCTAATTCAGGTAACTCACCCTGACCGAGATTTGAACTCGGGATCTCATCAACGTGAGGCAGACATGCTACCAGCACGCTACCAAGGCGGGCATCCTTTCTTTCGCTGCTATTTGTAAGTGAATTGTCTGCACACATAACAAAAGTTGCTTAGATTATTATTGCATTTCCATTCATATATGTAACCTCTTTTTAGCGTCGAGAATTAACTACATTATTTTACAGCTAAATGTAAACTGAAAGAAGAATTCAAATTCCAATAACAAACAACATATAAAAACAGAATAACCAGAGAAGTATCTCAGTGAAATGAAAGATAGATGGAAAGGAGTTTGATAGTGCAGAGTTGACTGTGGAGCTGAGGGGCACAAATCAACAAGTGGTTAAGACTGGAATATTTTCCATTATTGAAAATAAAGTAACATACATTTAGTTCCTTAAGGTAGCTCATGAAGCTCTGTATCAGTAATTGTGTGGCAAAGTTATTATAATTTCAGCTGGGCTACCAATTTAAATAAGACATTTATAGTAGATTATAAACATTAAATTTACTGATAAATCGTAAGTGTGGAATATTTTTGTACTGATTTTGAATAACATGCATTTTCTTAACAGGCATAAAGGTATTTAATAATAAAGTGGCTTTTATTTTAAATTATAAGTAAATTCGAGTTGGTACCATACTATATTTCTGTAAATACGTTAATAGATGCAGCATCCTTAGTGGCACTTTTGCAATAAAAGTGTCATTTTAAATAAGAAATTTTGTTTGGTTGGGGGCGTAAAAATAATTTTCCCTAGTGTTATCAACTACTGTATGTCGTGATGGACTGAAATTCCGTGTCACACTTTACAAAGGGTAGGGGGTACCTTCACTTACCTCTTTTGTCATTACTTTTATTCCTTTACTTTGCCGGTAACTTTAACTTCAGTGATGGAAGTTCAAGATGAAAAGAGCATTCAAACATTGTCATACAAGGCCCGAAAGCAAAATGATTATCAGTTTCCTTATTAACCCTCTTAATTTTAAATGTGTTTTATTATGATGTATGCATATGTTATTAATATGAGGAATGTTCAATAAAGAATGATCACAATTGTTTGTGGACAACGTACCTTTAATTATCCTCATAATTTTGATGGTTATTTTCAAAATAGTCTCCCCTGAATGCGATGCACTTGTCCCAGCGTTTCTGCCAGTCTTCAAAGACATGCTGGAAACCAATTTTTAGAGATCCTTCAAAATCTCCTCCGCAGCTTTCACCACTGTTTCCGATGATAGATAATGCCTCCCATGAAGGCGCTTCTTCAAGTTAGGGAATGGCAAAAGTCACATGGGGCTAAATCCGGACTTTGGCGAGGGTGATGGATGCACTTCACTTCGATTTTTACAAGATACTCAGCAACAACTTTGGCAATATGCAGCCGCGCACTATGGTGGTGCAGCATCCAGCCTGCTTCACGGAAATGTGGTCTTTTGCGCCTGACATGGACTTGCAATGTTTTCAGGACATCCCTGTAGTATTGTCCAGTTACTGATGTGTGTGCAGGTACTACATGCTGATAAACCATTCTATGAATATCGAAGAATGATATTACCATAACTTTCCCCGCAGAAGCAACCACTTTTGCTTTTTTGAGGGGTTGGTGATAAAGGAGGTTTTCACACTGAGCTTTGCTCTTTGTTCTCAGGATAAAAATGATGTAGACAATTTTCATCAGCAGTGATTGCGTTTGAATGAAACTCCGGATCTTCCTCTAACATCAACTTTAACTGCATGTTACCTCCATTGCAGCGGTAGGCGATACTGAACATGTCTGAATTTGCCTGGCTCACACGCGGGAACCATCTGTGCCAAAAAATGAATCTACTACGGCGTGTTTGTTTCGCATTAAGCTAACAGAATATAGTAAGTTTGAATTTTAGTGCGAAAAATTATGACCGTAAAAAAGTATGATCATTGTTTTTTGAACAGCCTCGTATATTTAATGGGCACAATCACTTCGTCATATGTTCTTTTTGAGTCACTCACTTATTGATTCTATGGAACACTCCCCTCATTATTTCAGAGTCCAGTGAAACTGACATAAAGCAAAAAGAGAAATGAATGCATTGTATGTTGTGCTAGAGCGTATAATATGCGATAAATATATACCCGGTGTACAGTTCTGCGACAGCTGTTCACAAAAACGTTTTCTAGAGCAGAAAGCCAATAAACAACGATAAGACATGTAACTGCAACATGACGCAATAGGGACTGAAATTTTAAGTCATTGGCTTTCCTGTTTCTAGGTTCCCATTGGGTATACATTGTTCGCTTTTGTGATTTACGTCCTCCAACGTTAAGTCATATCGGACGATGAATGGAATGGGTGAAATGATGCTCAAATGAGTCCAGGGTCCATGGATCTTAGAGTTACCTGACATTCGTCTTTCAGGATAAGGGAAACCCCCGGATAAAACCTTGTATAGATACTCACCCTGACCGAGATTCACACTCAGGACTTCTTGAACGTGAGGCAGACACGCTACCATCTACGCTACCGAGGCGGGCATATTGGTCACTGCTATACATATGCATTATATGATTGCCTCGGTAGTGTTACGATTACACCACGTAATAAGGTCTGATGAATGTTCAGTTTATCATATTTCTTGAGTGCTTCTTGCACAATACGGTTATGCTTATTAAAATATGTGTTTCTTTTCTAATACTTGAATAATTATATCTAAAAAACTTTCTACAATGTTCTTAAAATCACCTTAAATTACATGTGTACTTAGAGACATAAGGACAAACTAACATACAGTCTATTCTAAAGTGTGACCCATATAAACCTGAACCACTTCAATTAGCCATAACTTCTGAGCCAAGAACGAGCTTGGTCTTCAGCAGATATCTCACCACGTTTAAAGCGTCCAAACCACTCGAAAACCTGTGAGCGGCTCATAGCGTCCTCCTGGAAAGCTTCCTGAAGCATTTGGTGTGTCTCCTTTGCAGCTTTTTTAAGCAGGAAACAAAATTTCACACACACTCTTTGCTCTTTTAAGGTTGCCATAACGACTTTGCAGAGGTAACCCGCCAACAGTCAGAGAAACACAATACCACACTTGGACGTTCAGCTCTACACTGACGCCGTCTGCACAGCTGTTTCATGAAGGTCTCTACTAACACCATCCAGCATGAGAACCCTGCACTACGTCTGCGAGCGGCAGCTCCATTTGAGTCCGGTTTCTTTTGGGTACCCCTCTTATACGGTTTGAAAGAAACAAAAGCAAATACGAGAAGTGAACGAACATTTATATACCTTGTATTACGAGGTGCGTTCAACATCTATTTTTTTTCAAGATTGAGACCAGATAGGTACTCCTATTTAAAAAAAAATACACGTGGACTCTTTGTGAATGCGTCACAGAAATTGCAGCACTGTACAGTGAATAGAAGTCCAGTGGCAGCGACGAGAGTAAGATCTGTTCTTGATACTTAAAACGGCGACGCTGTCATTGAAAGAACAGCCCGCCTTGGCAGCGTGGTGGTAGCATGTCTGCCTCACGTTCATGAGGTCCCGATTTCGAACCTCTGTCAGGGTGAGTTACCTGGATAAGGCTTTTTCCGGGGTTTTCCCTTGTCCTGTAAGACGAATGTCAGTTAACTCTAAGCTACATGGACCCCGGACTCATTTGAGCATCATTTCATCCATTCCATTCAACGTCCGATATGACTTAACGTTGGAGGACGTAAATTACAATAAGAAAAGAACAAATGCAGGAACAGCGTGTAATCATTCGTTTACTGCATTTTCGTGGTGTTACACCTATTGAAATTCATCGTCAGTTGAGTGAGGCATATGATGATTACGTTATTGGGTGCGACAGTTCAATGAATGCAGAACATACTGTGAGAAAATAAGCATGGCCTAATGAATTTGCAATACCAACATTCGATTCTGTTTTTAAGTTTATTTCATTTAGGTTTATTTTCGTTTTCAGATTTTGGTAATACTGGCAAAAACGTCGTGTCCTCTGGTGAAGGTAGCTTTGACAAGGAAGTTGTTTGAGACTGAAATTGTAAACCGTAGTTTACGAAATCGTTCTCAGAAATTAATAAAAAAAATTTACATAATTTTCTTTTAAGATAAGTGAAGTTATTTTACAAGGGAAGTTATATTTAAGCATATTTGTATTGTTGCGATAAACAGCATAAAGGTTTCGGCGCAATTCGGTAACAGACGGCGGATTATATAGATGGTAATAAGGGGCTTGCATAAGCAGTTAACGATAACGCGGCGAATGTACACAAAGAGATGGCAAATAAAGATAGCTGACATAAAAGTCATACCGGAACAAACAAGCGGAGATAAATAGAAATTTCTGGTAACATCTGGATTATTTCGGGTTCTTTGTTGTTCTGCAAATCTCTCCAATTATGAATGAGGTATTTAAGGAAATGACGAGTTGAAACAGGAGTAGTTGTGAAACGCGAGTGTTGAGAGCTGATCAGAAAGTTGTTTGTTACTTTCATCGACCTTGGTAGACTCTATGTGACGTAATGTTGTTACGTGAGTGTATTCCTCCGCAAAGAAAAGAACGAGTTTTATTTTCTGTAAATTAGACTTTTAATTCTACGAACCCATATAGTCATAGTACAGTATTTGTTAATTAATTAGAGCCAACTGAAAAATGCAATACCATGGCTGGGATTTGAACCACGGATCTCCTGGTTTCCGTCCAGTCGCTCTTAACCCTTGAGCTACCATGGCCAACTTGCCGACGCGACATTAAACTCCAATATAATGCATTAATTATAGAGTTTAATGTCGCGTCGGGATGTTAGCCATGCTTTCTCAAGGGCTTAGAGCGACTGGACGGAAACCAGGAGATCCGTGGTTCAAATCCCGGCCGTGGCATTTCATTTTTCAGTTGGCTCTTATTAATTAAAAACATGCATATACCGGAGTAATATATTTAAAAGGATCAATTCTTTAAGAATTAATTCCTCAAAATAAATTTACATTAAAAACAGTATTTGTTGCTTTACTGTAGTTAGCTTCATCTGTGTGTAATTATATGGTTATCTTTTGCTGCCTTTTTGGTTAATTTATTATCTTCTTAGCCACAGGATGTGTTTCCATATGCTTTTGTTTCATTAACATGAATTTTCCAGAGCTCAGAGGAATTTAGGTCTTCATAAAATATTTTCAATTTAAATCAATATTTGCTGCTGTCCTCTAATAAATATTCCTTATATCTACTGTGTGTGAATGCAACCACAGCTCATTTCATAGCTGGCAAGTCATCCGTTTCATTTATTGTCCCTAGATCTTGTGCGATTGCCAACTTCTCTGTTTGATTATTGGAACATTTATCATCGAGGTTACATTTTTGTTGTTGAACTACCGTCTTTTCCTAAACGGGACTGCAACTCCTTCTTTCCTAGTCATTTTGCTGCCGTGAAAGTAGACTTCTATTCTGTACTGATCGTTTATAATTTCACAGATATTCATTAGCTGTGCATGTTGCAATCACTGTGATTTTAAGCTGTGCATCCTGCTCCAGAGGTTCCTGTAGTTACCCTGGTGCTGCATTACATAGTGTAGCCTGAACCACTTCAACAGGCCGTAACTTCTCATCCAAAAATGGGACACACGTGCAGCTTTGGGAGAATATAATACACAATTGGGACATTACATTATACTATTTACATCGCAGACAAAATGTTGGAAGTGTCCTCCACCAGTATCTATAAATGTTTACACTCGTCTCACCATATTCTCTGAAGTTTTAGGGAGAGTATCCTCGCCAAATTTACTTATTTCGGTTTGAATGGATTCCTTGAGAACATCACTGTTCCGTTGCCTATTCTTTGATAATCGAATAATCTCAAAAGGTCTATGGTCCCACAGATCTCCTGACCAACCTTCACCGGATATTTTCTTGTTTGGGTATCTAAAAATAGAGTAAAAGTAATGAAGTGGCGATCTAAAAGTTTTGTGGTATAAAATAATATTTATGTTTTTTGGAACTAAAATAATCTGTTTTCATACTTCAGACATGGCTAGTACATAACTTATATAACTTACAACAATGCAGTTTTAATTTAAAAGATGTGCTTTGGACTCAAAGTAAAGTAATTATTATTTTTGTGTAACTGGTTTACACTTTATCGCCACATAGTTGTTAGAATAACTTTTGGGGGGGGGACTACAGACATATAATATATTTTTCCAGAACTGATACGTGCAGGGGCTAAAGCATGAAAGATGCAGACATTTGATATTAAAACACGGCGGTAGCTTGAGCAGCCTACAAACCTAGTTCAATCCTGGAAACTGCTTTTTGCCGTAGGAAGCAGAACCAAGTATGGTTCTATGTTATATGTCATAAAATTGACATATTTCAAACTAACTGCGAATTAATGTATGTAACAATGATTGAATGACACATTAGAATCCTTCAGGAGTATTTTATGATGATTTGTGGGAAGTTTTGTAAGAATATGTTGGTATAACTGCTTAGTTAACTGTCAACTGCTGTAAGAGTACATTTACTGTGGGTATTTATAAAGTGCTCACGCAAGTTTATTGCACATTTCAAATGCTTATCTTTAGAATACTTGGCTTTATTTTGTCAATAGGCTTCTTTACTATACTAAAGTGTTTAAAGTTCTATGCATGAAGTGGAAGTCTAGAGAACCTGTGAGATTAAATGTTAAAGGAAGTTTGAGGTTAAAGGGGAGGAAAAGTGACTTATCACCTAGGAAAATTCGTATTACAAGGGAACTAATGGCAGAAGGACGGTATACACAAAATGAAATAGCACAAAGACTCAAAATATCACAAAAGTCTGTAGGCAGAATTAGACAAATGGATGAAAACAATAGGATATACCAGCCAAGGCTAAGATAAAGGAAGTAGAGCCCTAGAGGTGTATGAAAAGTTACCGCTGAAGCACGCAGAAGCCAAAAAGCTACTAGTAGATACTTGAGGAATACTTTGGTAGCTAGAGTCTTAGAAGTATCAGCAAGAACTATCAGGAGAACCCTATTCTATGGCGGTTGAAGCCTTGAATGCCCAGAAAAAAAAAACCAAATCTCACAGCAGAAATGGAATGAAAGAGGCTTGACTGGGCAAAGGCACTTAAATATTGGTCTTCTGATGACTGGAAAAAGCTAATTAAGTTGCTACACTGTGCTACTCTTTCCCACAAAGATAATTCAATTTAATAACCAGATTCAATTGTGGATAGACTACATAGACTACTATAGACTATAGACTATAGACTACTATAGACTATATAAAGGTATTATTTCGGATAAGTTATTAAGTATATTGTTGACCAATATCGGCCATTATTATAGATTTCTCTATCCAGGTGTGCTTTACTGATGAATTCACGTTTGATGTTGTTGACGAAAGCAATCAGTGTGTCCGGAGGACACCTGGAGGTGATTTTTTAACCTCAGTGTGTGCAACCAAATGTGAAACACCCTACAAAGGTAATGGCCTGGAGCGTTATATCTGTCCATGATACTGGAAGTTTTTACATTGTTGAGGGTACCATGAGGCAAAATCGGTACATAGGAGTTTGTCAAAGTCAATTTCTACCCCAGATAAGGTATTGGTTCGGAGCTTATTCATCATCTTTATGCACGATGGTGCACTGTGTCACAGAGCCAAGAAAATAACACAATGTTTACGCGATTTAAATCTTTCGGTCCTTTCCTGGCCAGGAAATAGTCATGATATGAAACCTATCGAGACTTTATGGTCCATTGTGAATAATAAAATCCATAAATCCCACATTACAAATCAAACCCAACTTATCGAGATACTTAAAAATTCCTGGTGTCATGATGCAGATATTAAAAATAAGTGCAAAACATTGGTTGACGGTATGCCTAACCAATTAAAATTGTTAATTTCTAACAAAGGTGATACTAATATATTGGCGATCAAAAAGTTCCACTTGGGGCGACGCTTTAAAGCAAATGGAAATAATGGGTGTTTAGCTCAGGGTAAAGCAATGAGGTTAATCTCCGGGTATGCGTGGATATGTATGAGAAGGATAGTTTTAATGACACTGGAATGCCCGTTTGAAACTGGCTTAATGACTGCTTCTTTTTATCAGAACATCGAACTTGAAGTTGCCGACCAAGGGTTACCAATATCACTGTTTAGAGTTACTATTTATGAAATGTTTACTACTCGATAAAACTTAATTCGTTCTTGACGTTTATAAGAACCGACAAATATCTTCTCTCACGCATTCTGGTCTGCCTTTGACCAAGACAGAACCAGATAACTTTCTTAATGCCTTGCCAGTCACAAACTGAAAGTCCCTACTGGTCACAGCAGTACGTGGGTGTATAGCTTTCTCTTTCTGGAAGCCCATTTTTCAACCAAAGATTCCCTTTGTGGCTATTTTGTTATGCCATTAAGAAGGGTCCGATGAATACCCTATTCAAAGTCAAGTGCTACCCTTTAGAAATCTTCTAAGGACACCGTTTCTTACGTTTCTTTTGTTAAAACAACTTATTCTGCCCCAACTGCTATTCGACTCAACTGCCCCTACACGTGTTGTATCAAAGAACATCATGATTCTTTATACACTGCACATCTTAATTTCTGTATCAAAGGAACGTATACAAAGTATAGACACAAGTTTTGTGTTATATATATATATATATATATATATATATATATATATATATATATATATATATATAAGCCTAAATGTTTGGCCACCTTTGTAACTCTTGATATAAGATGTTTTGTATTTGACTCATTCCAATACATAATATTGTTCAAATTAATTTATAAAGCAGCCGTTGATGTTCTTCAGGCACATTTTCATAGCTAACGGCGTTTCTTGGGGTGCTTCACCCAATTTAGAAAACATATATTTTGAATTCTCTATATAAAATATAAATTACTGCCTTAGATGGGGCTTCCAATCCAATTGCATTTCTAATTGATCTCCACATTGTTTTCGGATTACTATCGATTTAAATTGGGAAAAGAACATAATCCAGACATGGTCTGTGGTACAAGAGTCGGTCAAAAAGTAATGCCTCCTACTTTTTGTTCTCTTTTAATTGCCAAGAAAATTGAATCCAATTTACATAGTTTCAAAACTACAACATTGACGATTAATTTGTCACAATTCAATATAATCTCCGTCCTTTTCCACAGTTTTGGTCCACCTTTTAACCAGGGCATGTATTCCAGTGTGGTAAAATACACGGTCTTGCTTCCTAAACCATTGACGCACGGACGTTTTCACAGCCTCCTCATCTTCAAAATGAATCCCACAATGAGCTTCCTTTAGTGGCCCGAACAGATGGAAGTCCGATGGTGCCAGGTCAGGTCTGTCGGGGTGAAGTAAGACTTACCATCCAAATTTCTCAATTTCTGCAGTAGTGTATCGGCTGTGTGCGGTCCTGCATTGCCATGCAAAAGAAGAACATCCGCCATAGTATTTGTTGGACGAACTCGGCGAAGACGTGCTTTCAGTTTCTTAGAGTTCTGACATATTGGACAAAATTTATTGTGCATACCTGCACCAAAATATCAGTCATAAGCACACCCTCTGCATCCCAAAACACTATCGCCATAGCTTTCCCTTCCGACCGCTGAGTTTTGAATTTTTTTCTTCGGTGACGTTGTGTGATGTCATTCCATTGACTGCCTCTTAGATTCAGGTTCAAAAAAAACGAACCCTCGTTTCGTCTCCAGTAAAATGTTTTTCCAAATTTAAGAGCTGCAAATGTTCGGAGGCTATGGTTTTCTTTGTTTTGAGCGGTTGACCTTCTTGGCATCCAACGTGAAGAAACTTCTGAGTAACCCAGTTGTTGAATAATTGTCATCACACTGCCTGTACTGAGGGAGGTAATGTGACACATTTCACCTGTTGTTACCCGGCGATCACCACGAATGATGGCATCGACTCGCTGAATGTCCCATGGTGTCACTACAGTCACCGGCCTGCCGCTTCGCATTTCATCTGCCGATGGTGTTTGGCCTTCAGCTTCGTTACAGCAACGAACCCGTCGTCTGACAGTGCTGACATCCGCTGTTGCATTACCATACACATTCTTTAGCATTTCGTGAATGCGAATTGGCATTTCACCTTCCGCTGTCAAAAATTCAATCACAGAACGCTGTCTAATACGAATGTTTATGTCAGCCATTTTGCAAGAGGATTCAGTGCTGCCACCTGTTGACTTAGGAAGTTACTACTTCAGGGGATTGGAGAAGAAGGTTTGAGGAATTGCGCCAAATTCAAAGTTTTCACATAACTTACTTATTTAAGGGAAAAAATAGGAGCCTTTCCTTTTTGACCCAGCCCCGTACAAATTCATTTTTGAGTGAAACAGATTCTACAAATAATGACAGCAAAATGTTCCAAAAACTAACTAGTTTCATAGCAACCAGCTCGTAAAACTAGATATTAGCTGTACAGTATAATCAAATTTAATTTGTTTTAGAAGTATTCGGTGAGGTCGCCGTAGACTAAAAAGTAAAATACAAATAAATAAGAGGCAAAGAAAACATTCAGAACTGGTTTCAGTTGACCGCATGTGGAAGAGGGTAAACAATGTATTTCAGACTAAACATTGACAGCGTCATTGAAGGAAACAATAGAACAAAGCGAGTGAAATCGGATCGCATGGATATGTGAACTGTGAAGTGAATGAAAGCGGAGTCCTAATTGCCTCACTAACACCATCTGCTCTCGACATGGCTGTCTCGCCCCAACAAATGCAGCATTTCCAGAAAGAAACACCTGTGCCCTTATCCAGAAAGATCTCATTGGGTGTTTTTCGTTCTCTACTTTCGCTCTATCCAACCAGAATACGATATACATTAATGTTAAGTATTACTAAGCAGTTATATATTAAGTCCTACATAAATCTTTTGACACAGAGGGATAACTCACGCGGTAGGCTCTTTGGCCCACATCGTGGAGGTTGTGGGTTCAATATATTTGGCTGCTCTTCCTTATACATCGGTAGTTTTGGGGCTTTGCTGAAAAGAATTATTCTATTGAATGCCTTTCCTCCTCCATCTTTATACCTCATATTTCATTCTGATTGGATATTTCAGAGATATTACAGATCCTAATTGTTGGCGTGTGCTTTGGCAGGAAATGTTCTCTCTTTAAATCCTCACCATAGTAGATAGAGCGGGGGTGCTCTATTGTGTAGCACCCGCTTCCCCTACATATGTTGTTTTCCTCACACCATTGACCAAGGCAGCGAGATACAGAGGTAGCAGTCAGTGGCGTTAGAAGGAATGTATGAAGCACTATTTGAATCCAAAATGTTGTATGCAGTGGAGATTTGTGGGGGGGGGGGCCACAGAGGTAAACAAAATAAGTGCACCAAAAGTACAGAAGGTTTTCTAAAGAGCTACTACGCTTACCAGCATCAGCAATGAGGGAAGTAGCTTTGGGAAGGCCAACAAGGAAAGACATTGAATGACAAAGAATAATACAATTTTGGTATACATGTTTTGCCTAAGAATAAGGGGAAATTATGAAATTATGAATGAGACATCAAACAGAATAGTGAACTCGAACAGTTGGTGGGCAGAGATAGGAGGGATTGTGGAAAAATTAGGAATACAAGTGATATGGGTAAATTGGTAAAATGCAGAATAGAAGATATAGAAAGACAGGAAGTGGGGAAGTCTAGAAAATATGAAATCATTACAATTTTACAAGCAAATAAAATACATTGGGGACGAGAAGCATAAGCAGATTACTGCAATAGGCAAGAGGGAGAAGGGTTCGCTCGGATGAGAAGAGGAACAATGTTTCTAAGAGAGGTAAGAGGTAGGGAAAAGGGAATTTGTGAATTGTGTGGGGGAATAGAAAGCCTAGAACACTATATAACGGAATGGAGGAGGTTGCAATGTTGTAAAAAAAAGGTTTGGGAGGAAAAATGGGAGAAAGTAGAGAAGAGGAAATTAGGTATAGAAATGTTAACGGGCAGAGAGGACAAGAAGATAGGAAGTATTGGTGAGTTTTTACAGAAAGTAAAAGAAATAAGGGTCAGAAATGTAAGGGATATATGAAAGGAAGATGGGAGGGGGAAGAAGAGGACTAATTGAGTGACAAGGAGATATGGAGGATAAGAGCAGCCTGGCAGAACAAAGCCAGTGATCGCATTCCACTAAATCGAACACTTCCGGATGTACGGAAAAGGAGGTGCCGAAGTAAAACTATTAATATGGAGAAACCACCGACAACATCGGTTATCATTGTATTCCACAATGAAGCATGGTCCACACTTCTACGTACAGTTCACAGTGTTATCGACCGTTCCCCACAAAACTTACTAATGGAAATAATCCTTGTCGATGTCGCCAGTACCAGAGCCTTCCTCCGAGAACCTCTCAAGCAACATGTGTCGCATCTTTCGGTGGAAACTCATGTACTAAGATCAGATGCCAGTATTGGTTTAGTGAGAGCTAGACTTTTAAGAGCACGCCGAGCACAAGGAGCAGTTCTTACGCTTCTTGATGCTCACTGTGAATGTACAATTGTTTGGTTAGAAAACCTGTTAGAACCACTGGCCGACGACAGAACCCGAGTTGTATGTCGTGCAATTGATATCATCAGTGATGGTACGTTTGCCTATGTACGCAGCTTTGAGTTACACTGGGGTGCTTTTAATTGACAGCTACACTTTCGATGGTACACTCTTGCTGCAAAGGAGATGCCACAGTGCAAAGAGGACATTACAAAATCAGTTGCAACTCCTGTAACCACAGGTGGACTATTAGCAATGGACAAAAACTACTTTTTTCAATTTGGATCCTACGATGATAAGATGAAAATTTGGGAAGGAGAAAATATGGAGCGTTAATTTAGGGTATGGAAGTGTGGAGGTAGTATAGAAATAGCACCCGGTTCTCTTGTAGGCCATATGTTTCGAAGATCATCACCATACTCATTTCCTGGTGGAGTAGCACCTATTCTATATTCCAATTTGGCAAGAGTTGCCCTAGTCTGGATGGATGAATGGAAGGAATTTTATTCTAAATTCAACCATGGCGCTGCGCAAGTTTGTGACAAGCAGGATGTTAGATCACGAATGAAGCTTCGTGAAAGACTCAAATGTAAAATCTTTGAGTGGTATCTCGTCAATGTTTGGCCATAGCATTTCATGCCTAAAGATGATTGCTTCTTTGGTCAGATAATGAGCTTAAAATCAGAAAACTGTTTGTTAAAACCAATGGGAAGAGGAACTCTCAAGCTACCAATGGAATATTCAAGTTTAAGCAGTTGTGTTCTGGAGCCCAGCCAAAGCATTCTCCAAATGTTTGTAATGACTCCGAAAGGCTTCATTATGACAGATGAGTCAGTGTGTCTGGATAGTGCTCCAGAGCAAGATCAGAGGTTGAAGTCCGCATTATGGCATGTAACGGTGCTGATCGTCAGATTTTGAAAGACAAAGGCTCCGGAAAACGTACGCAATAAAATGTCTCAAATTACCAGAAGGTGCTGAGGGACAAAACCATCTAACTTTGGCTTCTTGTACTGGATATATTAACCAGAAATGGGAGTTAGTTGCAATATCATGGAAATGAGATGTTTCAGGAATGTCCAAATATGAAACTGCAGCATGTGTCAGAGAGAGAGAGAGAGAGAGAGAGAGAGAGAGAGAGAGAGAGAGAGAGAGAGAGAGAGAGAGAGAGAGAGAGAGAGAAGACTTGGTTCAGCATCACTGAATAATACCACGTGCTACATTTCTGTGATCTGTGTGCCCTGTATGGAGAGTTCATCAAATGTGTGAAACATCAAATTCCTGGTTATGAACCAAGGCAAGATGTGAATTTTGCTGTTGGCAACATATAGAGTTTTATTTATAAAGTTATAATAATACAATTGCGGCCTTCCAAAACAAAAATGACCAGGGTGTCGTGTGAGCCAAGGTAGCAACAAGGTAAAGACAACTCTTGCGGGCGGTGGCTCCCTTTTTATAGATTACTCACTATCCGGAATGTTCTCAAACAACCAGGAGGGTGCTAGAACAGAGATGAACTCTCGAGAAATCCGTCTCCTTCACCCACCCTTTCGGGGAGCTTTTATCTCCGCACTAAACTGTTCGTCTCTTTGAATGCCTCGCCACGCAGACTCGTCGCAGCAATGCATTCGCGACAGTATCTACATGATTTATTTTCCGCAGTTGCTGTTGGAAGAGCTAATACATCCATTGCTTATTTTAGCGCATAACTGAGTAGATTGCTTGCTTTGGGTAGGTGTAAATACGTGAAAGCATAACGTACAGTCCATACTAAGAGGTGTTTTTTATTTTATACAGAATTTATAACCGTGCAGAAAGCGTCAGATAAGAGATTACACCCTGTATATATTATGATCATTACCAGGGTCCATTACACTGACCGTCACTGTATATAGTTTGTTGCTAGTCGTGGTGATGAGACGTGTATAAGGACAAGTACGTTCAAGGGGTACTGGAGTGGTGGATTTGTTATGGTCCCTTGGAGCTCAAGACTCCCATGCCTGGTCTGGTAGAAAGCAGTTTGTATTGTCTCTGAGTGGATGCTCTCGGATATGTACAAGTGGTTGAAGTGCTGGTGTAATCGTCTGGAGGAATATACAGAGGTGAATATCCTTATTCAAGATGAAATTTCTAAAATACGCTATTAGGGTGCGGCATGCTCTGTTTCTCATGCCTTTTCATTACTCAGTGCATATATGAATACACTTCATACAGGAATGTCAAACGCAAATCTCAACAGAGAGTATTTTGTAAAGATATGCCATGCTGAAAGGGATTTCAGAGAGCGGAAATAAAATAAATGAAGCACTTCACAGCTGCCATCACCATTCCAGTAACCCAAAGACACGACTTACTGAAGTTCTTGATTATTGAGCGATATGCCAGCGTCATGACAGTAAAACCTCGCATTCTGTAGCTCTTGTTTTTGATTCTCATTTGTTACAACATCTGAACTAGTGTATCACGTGTTTAGCCGTGTTTAGTAGATAAATGCTCCTATGTTTTGCCATATGATGGTTATTTCCCTTTGTTTTCCATTGAGGCGAATATTGGCGTACAATGAGTTCCATTGGGGTCCACAGTTTGATGCAAATGTAAATAATGGGTCGCAAAGTTCCACTTTCCGCTACAGTTTGATACAATACTATTTAGCTCAGGGTAAAGCAATGAGTTTTCACCCAGGTTATGTGTGGATATGTATGAGAAGGATGGTTTTAATGACACTGGACTGCCCGTTTCAAACTGGCCATGACATGCCATGCCATGTGGTGCTGGCTGGTTGAATACAGCCAGAAGGTTCTTGCTGCGTTCCCACCCGTTAAGGGTTTTACCGCAGGTAAGGTAGATTTCGGGATGTTGTAGGGTGAAATGTGGGTTAATTGATGGAAATTAATTAATCATTTCTCCACACTAGCCGTATATAGGCTAAGATATTTGATGGATAGAGTCAACATGAAAAATTCAATGCCATGGCCGGAATTTGAACTGGTTTCCATCCAGTCGCTCTTACCTTTTGAGCTACCATGGCCAACGTGCCTTCCTGACATTAAATTCTCCAGTTGACTCGTATATTTCCCCGGTAGACCACTAGGGGCTCTCGCATCCGAGACACACCGTTTGTGGCGACTTAATATCGTAAGTACTTAAGTCCCAGGCTTCATCATTTAACTCTTATTATTTTAGTTAATTGATGGAAATTAATCATTTCTCCACACTAGCCGTATATAGGCTAAGATATTTGATGGATAGAGTCAACATGAAAAATTCAATGCCATGGCCGGGATTTGAACCACGGTTCTCCTGGTTTCCGTCCAGTCGCTCTTAACCTTTGAGCTACCATGGCCAACGTGCCTTCCTGACATTAAATTCTCCAGTTGACTCGTATATTTCCCCGGCAGACCACTAGGGGCTCTCGCATCCGAGATACACCGTTTGTGGCGACCTACTATTGTAAGTACTTAAGTCCCAGGCTTCATCATTTAACTCTTATTATTTTAGTTAATTGATGGAAATTAATCATTTCTCCACACTAGCCGTATATAGGCTAAGATATTTGATGGATAGAGTCAACATGAAAAATTCAATGCCATGGCCGGGATTTGAACCACGGTTCTCCTGGTTTCCGTCCAGTCGCTCTTAACCTTTGAGCTACCATGGCCAACGTGCCTTCCTGACATTAAATTCTCCAGCTGACTCGTATATTTCCCCGGTAGACCACTAGGGGCTCTCGCATCCGAGATACACCGTTTGTGGCGACTTACTATTGTAATTACTTAAGTCCCAGGTTTCATCATTTAACTCTTATTATTTTAGTTAATTGATGGAAATTAATCATTTCTCCACACTAGCCGTATATAGGCTAAGATATTTGATGGAGAATTTAATGTCAGGACGGTACGTTGGCCATGGTAGCTCAAAGGTTAAGAGCGACTGGATGGAAACCAGGAGATCCGTGGTTCAAATCCCGGCCATGGCATTGAATTTTTCATGTTGACTCTATCCATCAAATATCTTAGTCTATATACGGCTAGTGTGGAGAAATGATTAATTTCCATCAATTAACTAAAATAATAGGAGTGAAATGATGAAGCCTGGGACTTAAGTACTTAGAATAGTAAGTTGCCACAAACGGTGGATCTCGGATGCGAGAGCTCCTAGTGGTCTACCGGGGAAATATACGAGTCAACCGGAGAATTTAATGTCAGGAAGGCACGTTGGCCATGGTAGCTCAAAGGTTAAGAGCAACTGGATGGAAACCAGGAGATCCGTGGTTCAAATCCCGGCCATGGCATTGAATTTTTCATTTGACTCTAGCCTATATACGGCTAGTGTGGAGAAATGATTAATTTCCATCAATTAACTAAAATAATAAGAGTTAAATGATGAAGCCTGGGACTTAAGTTCTTACAATAGTAAGTCGCCACAAACGGTGGATCTCGGATGCGAGAGCTCCTAGTGGTCTACCGGAAAATATACGAGTCAACTGGAGAATTTAATATCAGGAAGGCACGTTGGCCATGGTAGCTCAAAGGTTAAGAGCGAATGGACGGAAACCAGGAGATCCTTGGTTCAAATCCCGGCCATGGCATTGAATTTTTCATGTTGACTCTATCCATGGAATGTGGGTTTTTAGATTGGTGCTGTTTATGAGGTTACAAACATGTATTTAGGGTTTGAAGGACTGGATGCAACGCCTTGCACCCTGGTGTTTATTTATTTGTTTTCACTTTGGGGAATAATTTTGATCCTAGGAAGGATTATGTGGAGCTCAGCTTTAGCTGCTGTTCGGGTAGCTCCTGGGTTATCTCGGATGCCCACAAGCCATGTGGGGTAACCGGTGCTGTCTAGAACGGCGTCTAATGGGGTCATAATCTCCCAAGGACCTGACAAGGGCGCTTCAGTGTTTGGGTAAACTTGCGTATAATTTTGATGCCCGGCGCCTAATTTCATCTTCCACGTATGGAAGCCTCGAGGCCTCGTGAAGCCACCTGGTAGGAAAATAACGTCCCACAGAATATATAGAGCTAAGTCCCATATTCTGTGCACGTTGGAGCCATGCTAGCCAGCTGTCTGCGGTCATGCCCCAGATCTCGCAGGCGTAAAGCATAAGGGATTACCTGCGCTCGGAAGTGCTTTAACTTCATGACAACTGGCACCGAGGTTGATCCCAGCATTGGATACAAGGAAGCAATTGCGCCCTCTACCTTCGCCGATCGGTTCCTGATGTGTTGGGGAAAAGTTAGACCCCTGTCAAAGTTGACACCTAGGTGCTGGACAGAGTTGGTCCATTCTGTCCTTCTTCCTCGGTAGCTGAAGTTGGGGCAGTCTGCGGGGGTTTGGCACTTTTGTCCGGGTTAACGGACATCCGCCTACGCCTACACCACTGTTGTGTGAGACGGAGATGTCTTTGTATCGAACTGGTTTAATGACTGTTTCTTTTTATCCCCTACTGGTCACAGCTGCCCTGAGTGAGTTTGACTTTCACTTTCTTGAAGCCCCTTATTCAACGAAAGATTCCCTTTGAGACTATTTTGCATGCCATTACGAAGGGTCAGAAGAATACCCTATTCAAAGTCAAGTGCTACCCTTTAGAACTCTGCTAAGGACACTGTTTCTTACACTTCTTTTGTTAACACAACTATTCCCCAACTGCTATTCGACTCAACTACCCCTGCATGTGTTGTTAACAAAGAACCAACATTCCTTTGAAATCCATCGTGATTCTTTATAAATTACAATTCTAAATATCGGTATCACCATTTATTCCCATATTCCTGATGTGCTTACAGATTTGGCGTTGTTCGGTGGCGCTATTTGTGAATATTACCTAGAAGGAAAGGGCATTCCTTGTAGGATCTAGCGGACTACGTAGTCCATGGATCATTCTTTGCTCTCACAAAGCAATTCGAGCAGTAGGAAGTGTCTTTGAGCCTAGCTAGTACTGCTAGTGTCTTAAGGACATTTGTACATTTTAGCCTTCTGTGGTGCTTCCTCCACGATATGTTAGTCACATATACTTTCTCAGTTTAAATCTAATCTCTGCTTCATATAACTTTGCCCCACTGACATGTATACTCCGCGTGCACCTACCTTCTCGCTCATCCAAACTGGCTAATGCTTTCACGCCATAGACGGTGCCTTCCCGTCACATTTAAAACTGAAGTAAATGTCATAATAATTGCCGGGCAGATAGATAAAATCATACAAAGTAGAAAATGAAGGCATGCAAAAATAATGAAGTTTATAATGAAACTGAGCAAGTTGAAACTGAACGAATGAGCAATGAAACTGAAACAGGTTTACAGTGGGATTTTTTAAAACCAGCACACATACCTTGCAAAAATGCTTGTCTTTCAGTCTTAAAAGTCGTGTCAAGCCATACCTGTCGTGTTTCCTTCATTCACCCAAGTCGCGTCAAAGTAGTATATTTTGCGATTTGTATCCCGGTACACTGATCGTCCTTAAATAACGTCTTCGCCACACAGCAACATCGTCCCTGGAGTAGTAAGTTTTCCTGTTGTCTCAGTTTCATGTCGCGATGTTCCTGCGCATCAACACACCTGTAAGTTCACAGTATAGCTGTTCGAGTTATCTCACTGCCAAAGACGGATTCTTCTCTGTGAGTGCATTAAACACATGCACCACAATTCCTTTTGTACGCCTTTTAAAGGTTTTCCCTGGCGATACTTCAGCGAGAAACTGGCGGTAGACTCTGCCATTATACATATAATAGGTACATGCGTAATAAACGATCAATAAAGTAATTTAGCTCTCGCACCTGGCACAACACACCTTCGAATAAATAAATAAATAAATAAATAAATAAATAAATAAATAAATAAATAAATAAATAAATAAATAAATAAATAAATAAATAAATAAATAAATAAATAAATAAATAAATAAATAAATAAATAAATAAATAAATAAATAAATAAATAAATAAATAAATAAATAAATAAATAAATAAATAAATAAATAAATAAATAAATAAATAAATAAATAAATAAATAAATAAATAAATAAATAAATAAATAAATAAATAAATAAATAAATAAATAAATAAATAAATAAATAAATAAATAAATAAATAAATAAATAAATAAATAAATAAATAAATAAATAAATAAATAAATAAATAAATAAATAAATAAATAAATAAATAAATAAATAAATAAATAAATAAATAAATAAATAAATAAATAAATAAATAAATAAATAAATAAATAAATAAATAAATAAATAAATAAATAAATAAATAAATAAATAAATAAATAAAATCTGAATATTCTACCCCGGCACCTAGACAACTATACCGGGGCATGTATCCAAATTTTCTCTTTATTTTTCCATAAAATCTTTACAAATGTTATAATTATACAAATCTCTCAGAAAACTACTCTACAAAACTAAAATGAAATAAAATAACAGAAATAAACACAAAAAATCAAAAAACAAAAGAAAACAACTATGAAAATTACAAAATCCTTATTTCCTAAATCTATATCTAAATCTACTAATTCTGTAGTCCACCATGGCCTCCGCCATCACTCTCTCCCTCCGCCGCCCATGCAGTCAACTCCATTGTTTGATTAATCAATAATTCTTCCCGTCTTATCCTATTTTGTATTCTAGAACTCCTTCTTGGATCTTGTACTATTCTTCGCCTATTATCAACTCTTTCTCCTTTGAATATTTTTACCTCCCATGCTTTCTTACTTACAAAGTTAGTCAAAACTTGTAATTTATTTACTAATTGTTGATCTCGAATTATGTCATATACGATATATCCTGCTAGCGCATGCCTCTCTTCTTGTTGGTGAATTGCATATCTTCCACATTCAAAAACTACATGTTCAGGATTATCTTGTTTGTTACATAATTCACATATATCATTTTCAGTTTTATTGATTTTCTTCCAATAGGTCTTATAAGGTCCGTGTCCTGTTATATAATGTATAAATCCCTTTGTTGGTTGAATAAAATTCAATTTTAGTCTCTCTTTGACGTTCTGAAAAATTTCAAACACTCTTCTACCTTCTAGACTTTCTGTCCATTCTTTTTGCCATTTATCTTTTAAACTATTTTTAATCACCCAAGATTTGTTTGTTCTGACTCCAGTTATATTATAAACTTTTTCTAAGTTTCCTTTTTTCGCCCAAAATTTTGCGCCCTTCAATCTTATTAATAAATCAATCGGCCAAATGGCCGTTGTTACTAGCAATGCCATAGTTGGTGTTGTTTTTACAGCTCCTGTCAGACGTAATAATACTTTTCTTTGCGTTCTTCTCAACAATCTTCTTATTTGCACATCATCCATCCTTTCTGCCCAAACTGCTGCCGCATACGTCATAATTGAAGCAAAAATGGTGTTATGATATATCTGTATGTTACGCAATGGAAGTACAAAATTTAAATTGGTTATTCTTGCTAGCTTTAGCATTATTTTCTCTGTTTTCTGCCTAATATACTCCGTGTGTTTTCTGAAATGAAATTTTTCATCTATCATGATACCCAAATATCTCATCTCTTTTTCCCGTTTAATGTTCTGATTATTTATCTTCACTGTAGGATCCCGCTTTAAATTTCCCTTAAAAAGCACATAATTTGACTTGTTTGGTGCAATTTTTAGTTTTGTTCTGAAACACCAATTTGATAATGTATTTGTAACTTCTCTTGCTTTATTTTCTAGCTCTAGTCTGCTCTGTCCATCCATCATTATGACTATGTCATCAGCATACGCTATTACATCCAAAACCTTATGATCTCTTTCCAGTAGTTCTAATAAATCTTCTGATAAAATATCCCAAAAAAGGGGCCCCAAGATAGAACCCTGAGGGCAACCCTTGGTTATCTTCTTCCTAGTTTCAAAATTTGATCCACCAATGAATACTTCTCTATTGGAACAATAATCCTTTAATAAATTATAAATAGTACTTGAATATTTCTTGTCTTTTAAAATGCCGAAAAAATACGGCCACCATAAATTGTCAAAAGCGCCCGATATGTCCACAAATAATCCAATTACATAATTCTTTTGGCTTTTTGACACTGTTTCTTGAATTTTTAATATTGCATCCTCAGTTGAATATCCCTTTCTGAAACCAAATTGTTTATTATTCATACCCAGCATCAACCTATTTTCCATTATTCTTTTATATATTAACTGTTCAAAGATCTTGCCAATAGCATTTAATAAACATACTGGTCTGAAAGATTTTGGTTGCGTTCTGTCCTTATCTGCTCCTTTGCACAAAATTACAACCTTTGCCTCCTTCCACAAGTTTGGAAATCTCCCTCTTGCCAAACAATCATTAAACAAGAAACACAAAAACAAGACAATTTCTTCTCGTAGATTATACAAGACTTCATTTATAATACCATCTGGACCAGGTGACTTCTTCTTTTTTAACTTCTGCAGAATTAATTTTATTTCTGTAATATCAAAGGGATAAACAGGATTTCCTGTATACTGCAACATCATCTGGTTTCTTTTTTCAACATGAATATCATCATCTTCTTCCTCTTTATCATCTGGCAATAACGTATGTAATAACAATTCCACCGATTCTTTCCCACTTTCTGTCATCTCTCCATTACCCTTATCTAATGTGGTTAAAATTTCTGGCTTCTTAATTTGATCCATAATAATTTTATACGGTTGTCCCCAGACATCTTGTTTTAAATTATTCTCAACGAACTGTTCCCAATGTTGTTTTCTGGTGTCTTCTAATAATTGTTTATACTTTTGTTTGGCCTCCCTATAATTCTTTAAGTTCTCTTCTCTTTCCGTATGTATGTTTGATTTTTGATATATTCTTCTTAATTTCCTTGCTAACGATCTCAGCTTCTGCAATCTATCTGTCCATTTTATTTTATCCTTATTATTATAAATTGTTATCTTTGGAACGGATTTTGATACTGCTACTTTTATTGCCTGTGTTAAATTTATTGCATCCAAATCCACTGATATTCCCGTATACTGTAAATTTAAATCCTTAAATACTTGCTTCATCTTATCCCAATTTGCTCTTTTATAATTATAACGTAATTCTATTTCATGTTCTTCTTGAATTACTTCCCCATTCAATATATAATCAAAATAAATCAAATTATGATCACTTGTGGTCTGACCCTGTGTGACCCACCAATTTCTAATCTTCTTCTCCGCTGTTGCTGACGCTAAAGTAATATCTATATTTTCTTCAGCACCTGCTCTATTTTGAAAAGTTGGTGGATTACCATCTTTATTTATTACATATAAATTTAATTCCGAGATATGTTCTTCCAGTTTCTCCCCTCTTTCATCTGGTCTTTTACTGAACCACCTTCGAATGGCGATATATGACTAATCCAGTTCAAAACAAGGTCAGTGATAAAAGTCATATAAACAATGTCATCACTACTGCTAAATCACGTGCTATCGTGCCATGTGCTTGAGAGCAAAGGAACCTCCTCTTTACTTCGTTTAAGAATTAACAAGCATTTCAGATAAATCAACTAAAAATTTGACAATTCTCTTCCAACACAAAAATATACATCATCAATTTAAAATACGAATTAATTTTTACCGCACAACAGTATATACTGCAATGGCAGCTAATGAGAGGTGATAAGGTCACGTGACCGTTAAGAGATACGGGGCAAGCTAATGTGAAACAAGGATTACATATGTGTTATTTTATCTTTACAGAAATCCTGAACTTCAAGAAATCAAGAACTTCAGGAAATAATCAAATCGTTTTGAGATCTTAATTCAATAGCAACAATTGCAAACACCAACAGACCTAACATTGAGACTATAGATTAATCGAAATTTAATGTTTAAGGCATATAGGTTTTGTAGAAATTATAATTCAAATCCTCTTCAATTAATTGAATTATATTCCACAACTATGTACCAAAAACAATAGCTTAAAGCACTGCAAATATTCCTTTAAACGTAACAAACGCTGTGAGTTTCTCAAGAGATTACTTAAACCACTAAACAAAATAAGCGATACAGTGCACTGAGTACTTTCATTAGAGTAAATAATTAATGCTCTGGAAACGTAGTCAGAATGAAAAATTCAATGCCATAGACAGGATCTGAACCACGGATCTTCTGGTTTCCGTCCAGCCGCTCTACCATTGAGCTACTATGTCCAACGTTCCCATATGACATTAAATTCTCCAACTTACTCGTATTTTCCCCGTAAGCCACTTAGGCCATATTGTCATTAATGTCATTTCGGCAGGTTGGTAGAGCGGCTGTACAGAAACCGGAAGATCCATGGTTAATATCCCGGTTATGGCATTAAATTTTTTATTCTGACTTTAAGTTTCCATAATTTAGCGTGCACACGGCCAGTGTGAAACAACAATTAATTTCCATTAATTGACTTAACAGTGGTTAACTATAAAGCCCGGGCCTTAAAGTACTTACAGCATAGTAAGTCGCCATTAAGGTAGTTGTCTGATGTGTTTATGAGAACTCCTAAGTGGTATACCGGGGAAAATACGAGCCAGTTGCAGATTTAAATATCATATCAGTACGTTGGCCATAGTAGCTCGTTGGTTGAGCGTCTGTACAGATACCGCAAGATCCATGGTTCAAATCCCGGCTATGGCATTGAATTTTTTATTCTGACTCTACGTTTCCACAATTTAGCCTACACACGGCCAGTTGACCTAACATTGGTTAACTATAAAGCCCGGGCCTTAAAGAACTTACATGTAGTAAGTCGCCATTAAGATAGTTGTCTCATGTGTTTATGAGAATTCCTAATTTGTTTACCGGGAAAATAGGAGTGAGTTGGAGAATTTAATGTCATATCGGCGCGTTGGCCATAATATCCGTTGTTCAAATCCCGGCTATGGCATTTAATTTTTCATTCTGACTCTACGTTTCCACAATTTAGCCTACACACGGCCAGTGTGAAACAACAATTAATTTCCATTAATTGACCTAATAGTGGTTAACTATAAAGCCCGGGCCTTAAAGTACTTACATGTAGTAAGTCGCCATTAAGATAGTTGTCTCATGTGTTAATGAGAACTCCTAATTTGTTTACCGGGAAAATAGGAGTGAGTTGGAGAATTTAATGTCATATCGGCACGTTGGCCATAATATCCGTTGTTCAAATCCCGGGTATGGCATTGAATTTTTCATTCTGACTCTACGTTTCCACAATTTAGCCTACACACGGCCAGTGTGAAAGAACAGTTAATTTCCATTAATTGACCTAATAGTGGTTAACTATAAAGCCCGGGCCTTACATTACTTACAGCATAGTAAGTCGCCATTAAGTTAGTTGTCTCATGTGTTTATGACAGCTCCTAAGTGGTTTACCGGGGAAAATACGAGTCAGTTGGAGAATTTAATGTGATATCGGTACGTTGGCCATAATAGCACAATGGTAGTGCGGCTGGATGGAAACCAGAAGATCCGTTGTTCAAATCCCGGCTATGGCATTGAATTTTTATTCTGACCCTACGTTTCCACAAATTAGCCTACACACGGGCAGTGTGAAAAAAACAATTAATGTCCAATTGATGTTCTTTTTAGACAGTTAATATTTTCGGAAATATTTATTGTAACTTTTTATTTTAAATTAATTGTTCTTTTCTGTAATAGCAAGACAGTATTCTAGTGAATATGATATGGAATGGAATTTAAAGCCATAACAAAAGAACTACCTTTTAAAGATCTGTTTATTATTTAGGCCTATTGCATTTTCCTATTTCCATTGCACGTACAAAAAACGTATATATAATTAAATTACTTCTACATATATTATCTGGATTAACATGCAGATAGAACAGCGGAAGTCTCTAGAAAAGTGGCCAAGGAGAGCCCTATGAATGTAACACGTCAGAATTTTGTTACTTCCTCATAAGTTCGTTTCTAATTTCAGCTGAAAGGTCTAACTGGTGCACCATTACTCTTTGGAAGCGTATGGTTTCAGTTTCTAAACTTCTTCTTCGAATTGCAGTGCTTTAAACTTCTAGCCTCTTAAACTGAAGGGTAACTTTCTCTTAAAGCAGCTTAACTGAAGCATCGGGATGAGTGCTGGACTTTCCTCATTCATCGCATCATTATCAATAGTGCTGAATGTATTAGTATCTCATTTCGTCGTTTTATGTTTCGTCCTGCCACGAAAGTTTAGAGGACATGCAAATTAGGTACCTCAAAGTAATCAAGAAAATGTATTAAAATGTGTACCTTACTTCGCCAATGTCTAGTCCGGTGAATTAATAAAATTATCACAGAATCCATTTACTGTAGCAGACAGAGATTGTTTATAGGTTGCATAGTGATATACTTTTCCTGGATTAATGTAGTATTACATCCATTCAGTTATCCTTATCTGAATCCCACACTTTACTTCCTGATTCTTCCCCATTAGATATCTGTTCTTTGATATATTTATGGCTAGACTTAGGACTTTTAGGACCCGGCTTGTACGTGCACGTGCTCTCAGTATAGAATGAGTGGCGTGGTTTAACTCCAGTAGTAAACAATTCAGCTACCTTAGGGGTATACAAATCTCCTAACATGTTTTAATAAAACAATATGTAGATTATGTCACTGTTGTCAGAATCATTCAGTAGAAGTAGATGTTTAACAGAACATATACTGAATAATGAAGTAATCTAAATCACTTTTGCAAAACAAAATAATTGCCTACTATTCAAATATTCAACCATAGCCCGTTTAAGCCTCGGCACTCGCCAGCTGGTGTGTTATGACTAAAAGTTACAGATTTCTCCACTAGCCACCGTATGGCGCTGGCTGATGACCTCTTTGCAACCCTGTTCCAGCGTACTGTTTCAATGTGTTGACATTACAGACGCAACTTTCCAATGCAGTGGTTTACTGTTTAGGGATTTACCTTTTCTCAAACACTTCCGTTGTCGCAGAAGCAATGCACCTTAATATCACAGGAATGTAATGTTTGCATATCAGTTCACTTAGTAGTTCTGAATGCTTTCAGTTCTCTGCACACACGAGATAAGAACAATGTTGCATTGCTGGCATTATGTATTCCTCTAGGCTTTTTCTCACACATACTTTAGGTAGCTTAGGTACAGCAGTTGTTATAAATTTCTCTATAACTGCCAAAAGAGAAAAAAACTCTGCAGATGGGTAATAGAACGTGGAGTTTTCGTCCCTTTTGAATATTAGACTTACAAGGTATGCTGACACTGTAGCGGTAGACTGGTAATACATGTGGCACAAGAGAATTCGGCCGCTATTTTTTTTTAACTATAAAACCTCCTATATATGCCAGTGATAAGTGGACTGTTGCATGAAACAAGGCTGTCTAGGAAGAAAAGAAAAGAACTAAGTAAGTAAACAGTTAAAAGCAGTTTAAGAATATACGTTAGTAGTTCTTATAAGACGGAAGTTCACATTAACTTTAATATTATACAATTCGCCCAATGTTACGATTATTGTGTCTGGAAGCTGTGTTGCAGTGTTCAATGGTGTATTTTATCAATAATTGAAATGATGTGTGAAAATTGTTGGTTTCATAATAAATTAATCTTTCTTCATTTGCTTGCTGCCTGTTTAAAAATTCTTTGGCCTATTATTTGCTCCCCATAATTTACAACTCAATGTGTTATTCACGCTTTCCAATCTCTTTAATTTGGAAATTATGTCTTCTTCAGTCTGAATTGGAGCCCAGTCGTCCTCAGTAAAATGCAAACTGCACACGACTGTTGAATTACATTTATATATTTATCATTTACCACGAAATTAGAGCGCATATAGCTTTTAGCCATAGTTTACGTAGTTATTCTACTGGAAATTCATGGAAACATATCCCTTTTGATTTTGCTTTCTTACTTTTACAGAAGGGTAAGCAACAATACACCATCTGCAATACAAAGTATTGGGCTCATAATTGTGATACCGAAATTAAGGTTTGCCATAAGTAAAGAATCATGATGGATGTCAAAGGAATGTTGGTTCTTTGTTAGAACACGTGCAAGGCCAGTTAAGTCGAATAGCATTTTGGGGGAAAGTTGTTATAACAAAAGCAATAAAAGAAACAGTGCCCTTAGCAGTTTTCTAAAGGGGCTCACTTGACATGTTGAATAGGGTATTCTTTGAACCATTCAGAATGGCATGACAAAACTGCCACAAAGAGATTTTTGGTTGAATGAAGAGGGCTTTCAGAAAGTGAAAGTGACACATACACCCACACGCGCAGCTGTGGACAAGAGTCTTCGGCGTGGAGCCGATTAGAGCGATCCTATGCATGAGGGCGAGTAGGCAGTCCTCTTGTTCTGTCTTGGATATTAGACGGTTCATATATATATATATATATATATATATATATATATGAGGAACGAATAAAGTTTATCGAGTAATAAACATTCTGACGTCAGTAACTCTAAACAGGGATATTGGTAACCCTTGGTCGGCAACTTCCATTTCGATGTTATAAAAAAATAAGCAGTAAATAAATAAGTTGGAAACGGGCATTCCAGTGTTATTTAAATTTCCTTCTCACACACATCCACGCATACCCTGTGAGAAACCTCATTGTTTTACCCTGAGCTAAACAAAAGTGCTTCAAACTGTATTGTCAAGTGGAACATTGTTCGCCACTTATATTGTTGCTTCAAATTGGCGTCCACAGCGTGGAATTGTGTGTCACGCATAAAAATATTATTGTCTCAATTGCTGCTATGTTGTTTGTTGTAACTATTGCTACTACTGCTGTTATAATGATGATGATAATGATGATAATAAAAATAATTAGAGTAATAATTAAAATAATATCATATAATATAATACGTAATTCTTACATTTGGAGCATTGCTATGTATGGTTCGGAGACCTGGACCTTGGATAAGCGGAGAGCTTTGAAATATAGTGCTCTTTATTATAAATGTTTGTACTATAAAGCTGTCATGGAAAATCTATCTTCTAGATAATGAACTGCTACCATTCACGGAACAACAGTGAAAGTAATGATAATAAACAATGGCATGTTCTGCTCATACTTATAACTACTTTTATTCTCTTATTTATGCCCAAGTTTCTTGTTCGCTTAATTTAGATTGTTGTCAACAGCACTTCATGTAAAATTCACTTTCAATACTAATTGACACCATACAATTGGTTTAACTATCACCACAAAACTAAATGTCGGCAAGGCCACTGACGGCTACAAGGGGATACTTTAGGGGTCAGCTTTGAGAGCTCCAAGCGGTAAAAAGGGGAAACACCGCTCGGTCTCTTAAATGCGCAAGAATCCTACTGAGTGCCGAGGCTTTGAGGGATGTAAGCGGGCTATGGTTCAACATTTTACATTGCATAAAAGCATTCATTTTATACTTTTCAAAGGTGAATCTCCTTCTCTGACTCAAGCAATATTTGTAGTCTGAAAATCTTCTCCAAACATCACATGATGTAAGAAGTTCAAACACAATATACTGTAGATCACATTTCTTGTAAGCGCTGTTTAATGTTTACCATTTTAAAATAGCCTGGGTGTTTCTCAAGTACGGTTTTCACTTTTTTATTTTATGCATGACAGGTCCAGCAGCTGCTGAGTCTATCTGTTGAGCTACTTCTTCTATGAGTCTTATGGCATGAGGCATGGAAGATGGCGCACCTGGTGTGCGTTTTTAAACCGGAGAAAAATCCAGTCTTCCCTTCCAGTTACCGTTCCATCAGCCTTATACCACTTTTGTCGAAAGTTTTCGAAAACCTGCTCCTCTCCCGGCTCCTACCTCACTTAGAGGAAAGGAGCCTAATCCCGGAACACCAGTTTGGCTTCCATTCGGCCACTCCAAGACCGAGCAATTACTGAGGGTTGCCGAGAAGGCCTCCCTGGGATTCCAGGAAAGGTCTAAAACGGTAGCAGTCTTGCTAGACGTGGAGAAGGCATTCGCCGCTACCTGGCACGAGGAGCTCATTTACAAACTCCTAGAGCATGAAGTTCCCCGTCCATACATTTCCTTGGTGGCCGGTTTCCTCGGAAACCGAAGCTTCCGAGTAAAGATGGAGGGAAAGCTGTCAACCGAGCGGCCCATTGGCGCTGGAGTGCCGGGAGGCAGCGTGCTGTCACCGCCACTCTTTACAGCTTAAATGGCCGACTTATCCACACAGCACAACACCCATACCTGTCAGTATGCGGACGATCTCATGATCTTCGTGGTAAACAGAAGTCCGAGGGATAACTTTCCGCAGATCCAAGCCCAGCTCCGGGCCATTGGCGAATGGAGCACAAAATGGCGAATGGCAATTAACCCGGAGAAGATCTCTGCAATTCTCCTGGCGAAAACCAGAGCCAACCGGTTGCAGCAGAACTTCGTTTTACAGCGCCATAGAATCGCATGGGTGCTAACGCGAAGTATCTCGGAGTGACGCTGGACCGCAAATTAAGTTACGCTCCGCACGTCAAAGGCAAGGTCCAGCTGGGGCACATCGCACTCCGGAACCTATACCCAATATTCAGTTCAACCATGCCCCTCCGTCTCAAACTCCAGCTGTATCGGGTGATCATTCCGCCCATGATTTTGTACGGCTATGAGATCTGGGGAACAGTGGCAAATACCACTTTCGTCAGACTCCAGACGCTGCAGAACAGGGCGCTACGGATCATCTACGATACTGTCTGGAGATTTCCCGCCCATACCCTTCATGAACACTCAAACATCCCGTACATTGTCGACGTCATTGGAGGGAGGGCACGTTCAATGTACGACAAAATCCAAACCCATAGCAACCCTTTGGTGAACTCCCTGGGCAGATATGACCAGAGGGAGCAAAGACGCTTGCCGCCAACCCTCTTCTCTAGCTGAACAATGGTTTTGGATATATCTGAAGAACTGTTTATAATCAAGAGCAATTCGTGTAATTTGCTTGAAATAAGGGACTTAGCGGCTCGTACTCAGAACTATGCTCGTTACCTAAAACACTAAGAATTTCAAAATCTATGTCATAATGTCCCGCATAATACATAGCGGCAGGTGCCCAAGCGAGTTGTAATCGCCTGAGGAGGTACGGCGCCATTACCTCGAAGGACGCCACAATTAACGTTAGGCGCCATTTCTATATACTTACGCTTTCTGCTTGGAGCTTTAAAACTATCATTTTTACATTTGCAACTAAACTGTCTACATCACTGTAACATCTGCAAATTTCCTCAGCTACACGATCTTACACAAGTCCTGAAAAAATCGGAATGAGACGGTGAAGTTACACTTGGCCCCCATTGTTCCTCGACCTCTGTTCTTGCTAAAATCCTAAGGGAGGCTGCGGCTAACTGGCTCAAAACCTTCGCTCCTAGGCATCTTCATCATGGGTGGGAGGAGTTGAAGGCTGCCCTGCAGGCTGCATTTGTACCAGCAGCCCATGGGGACGTTTCAGAATATCGCTTACGGCAAAGAGTCCAAGATTTGGCTGAACCTACTGAACGCAATATTTATGGCATTCTAGTGCTATGTGACCAGATCACCCCTACAACGACAGAAAAGGAACGCATACGTCACGTTATGGAAGGTCTGAAACCCTCCTTACTAGAACAGGTTCTTCCAGCAGACCTCCGGCCAGTCAATGACCTCACGAAATTTCTACGCCGCATAGAGGCTGCAAGATACTTGGCTGGTCAGCGTGTCGACCTGTACCAAGGCTCTCATGTCCCCACAGTTTCTTTTATACGTAATACGACTCCTGCGAACCCCACTACGAACTTAACTCAACAAGTCCGAGATCTCCAACGACAGCTACAGAAGATGCAACTGAGTCCTGACCAGACGACTGGAGTGCCACGTATTATGGAACGACAGACATATTGGAGATGACAGGGCACCAACAGAAGAACCGCTCTCAACCGCGGACATTCAACACAGCAAAGGGTGTTTGCTCCACGATGTGGTACTAATGCACAAGCCCGTAATCCTGGGCGCAGAGCTCAACTGGACGGTCGTACAAGAGACGGCCACCCTACTTGGTTTGTATGCCACCGAACGGGGCATGTAGCCTTAAACTGTGTACAAAGACGGAATACCCCAAACGGGAAGGGGACGTTGATGTTTTTAGTCCTTGATGTTTCTTAGTGTTACAGTGCTGTCTCAGCCATTTGGGTTTATTGCCCTTAATTTCTATATAACAATCTTTGTATTGGATATGTTCTCCCATCTGTGTGAAAATACCACCTTTTGCTAACCCTTCGTCTATTGCGCGTTTATATGCTTCCGACATTATGTTCTTCACTCTCAACGCAGAGATGACTGTCTGAGTCCTATGTGTTGTGACTTTCCACTTCTCCTGTTTTTTGGCCACTGGCATATGTTCCTTCTCCTAGCTGAAAACTATCTTATAGTCCTTGATCATAGACGGTTGAACATCAGATAGCTTAAGGGGGGACGTACGAGTAAATGTACAAAAAATATTTTTTTATTGTTTTGTAAAATAGTATATAGTGTTAGCTATCAAACACCAAAGTATTAAGACTGCACGTGTTCTGTGTGTACCTTTAAAAAATTAAATGCTCTAGTGTTGCATAGTAGCATAGTAGCAACACATAGTCTTCCTTCAGCTGTCTTGAAATCTATAAAGCCCACCTAACAATACTTAGCACACCCAGACTTGCTAAAAAATGTCTCTATGGAGAGACACAAAACCCAAATGAAAGCCTCGACAGTTTGAGATGGAAAAGGTGTCCCAAAACATCATTTGTGTCTTCCATAGAGGTGAAAATTGCTACATTTGATGCTGCAATAGTGTTCAATGATGGGAATGTTGGCAGAAAGAAAGTTATGCATCAGTTAGGGTATCAACCTGGTGTGTTTATGGAAACAAGTTTGCAGAGTATCGACAACATTCACATCGCTGGTGCAGAAAGAGCTATGAAATTAATGTAAAAAGAAGCAAGACAGAAGAGGAGTTTAAAAAGAAAGTCTGAAGAAGACCAGAATGAGGATACAGACTCTGGATATAGGAAGTTCTGACTTAAAATTAAAAGGCAAACTGAATAATACTTATTGTACTTTCAATTGCCTTTCCCCTCTACTTGCATTTTCTACAACTTCAACCCATTTTTCTCTCAAACTACTTCATATACAGGGATACAATTTAGCGCATAGCTTTCTTATGCCACAGTGAACATTCTGTTGGATCTAGAATTTAACATTAAGCTCCAGATGGAATGTGATGATACAAAATATGTGAAATTATTTTAACTTTTAAATGATGCATATGATTAACATTTTTTTAATTCTATACAGCTTCAATAAGAAATCTAAATGCAGCAAATTCATTTTCGTGTGTTTTTAAAATAACATACCAAATTTCAGAAAGATAACATATGTGAATTTTGAAAAAAATGGGAATAAGTTTCTAAATCTCTCTGCATAAAAGAAAAATATGTAGCGTTAGTTACAAACAATGGAAAATTAGGAAAAATATTGTGCACATTAACGGTATTATCTTAAATAAGTATACTAAGTTCTTCTTCTCTAACTTGAAAACTTTAGATGTTATGGCTATTTATGTAAGACCCTGAAAATTTGCATACGTTCCCCCTTAATGTTATTGGACGACTCGTATATTATGTTTAAGTACACGATGCCTGTCTGAGTTGCAGAACCACATAAGTCCCTGGATTTGTGTATCAATGAAAATCACTAACACAGAAACAGGTGGAAATGACTGAAACCTTAGAGGTTTTAATATCATATGATAGAGATCAGTAAGACGACTACAACAATATATAACTCATATATATAACTCATATAGTGCCAAAAAGTTGGGGCGGTTCCCCCCCCCCCCCTTGTGGGTTGGATTTATATCAAACGATGCGGTGACATAACTGAAGAAGATTTCGCCCCGTCGTGCGGTCTACGCCCCACACGCGCAAAAGTTTCGCGCTCCCTCGGTGTGGCGACGCATGTAGAAGCTAAACCTTACCTTGATGTAGAAGCGATGAACCTTTCGTCTAAATGCCGTGAAGGTGATGTTCTCGAAGATTTTATAAATCCTCTCTCCGGCAGCTGCGGCGAGCGATGAGATGTGAAACTTCTCAGGCGTGGTATCGATACAAAAGGGATTTCACTTTTGGGCAACTATGGAATAAAATAAATAAGACCGTTTTACTTTATTTGCAGTTATATTTCTCAACATCATTTTCTTCTTTACATGCGACTTTTTCAAATTATGTATATAGCCCTTTACTATTAATTTTCTCGTTTTATTTATAAATGATGTAACAGTTTTTTAGTTAAATTATTTATCGTACCGTCGCGTCTTCGATGTATATTTTAAACGTTTACTAAACGTTCATAAATTTCGAAGCTACAAGAAATCTTTAACCGAAAACACGTCTACCCTCTTCGAGAGTTAAAGCCAGAAGAAAAAAGTTAGGAATAAAATCATTGGTTCTTTCTTCTGTTTCTGTTACTTAGCCACAGCAATACTTAATTATGATTGGTCCTTCGTTACAATTTGGGATTTCAATAAACCTAAGCATTTGTTGCATCATCTATATGACCTGCTTGGTTATTAAGTTGAAATACAGATGGCCATGCTTACCTAATATGTCCATGTATGAAATATCAGCTTCATAGTGCAGTTGTGCAATTATTAAACTCATGCCTTCAATTGTAATACAGGTAAATGCTAATGAAATCGTTGAAATATAAAATTTTAGTTTCCTTTCGAATATTTTTCGAGAGTCTAAAATATGTTGCGTTTCGTTGGCACACCCTGTATCTGCTACGTGTGGCGTAGAGATTAATAAGTCTCTAGCTTATAAATTACTTAATGTACCCCTGTGTGCCCTGTAAGAACAATGACGTTAACTACACCGCCAAGCTGTCACGTTCTTTGAAAATCTAAAACTTTCTCCAATTCTTTATAAGGAATTTTGGGAATTCCTTTCCACATTTATAAGGTCTTTCGCCGACAGCTAACACTTGCGGTTGTGACCTCCAACCCCCAGCTGTTCTGCGCGGACCACACGGTGATGGATTGCGTTATAACGAGGGGCTACACCGAGCTTTAAAAACTTTCAAATTAAACTTTGGGCAACGTCGCTGAAGCATTTCTTTTAAAACTAAGAAACTAACTTTTATAATTGCTGAAGGCAAGGTGCCCCAGCTGTGACATAGTATATTTACTCTATATAACTGTAATTAATATATTATTTTTATAGTTTAAAGAGAAGTAGAAAAGAAAGAATGGTTTCGACGTACCAGAAATTTAAGTGTTAAGATGTCTGTATGGTACTGGAGATACTTTGGCGGAGTATGCACATTTTTCTTCGCTATCCACGAGGCGTGTCCGGAAAATAAGGTCTCCAATTGCATTTAATATAGAAAAATGTTTATTGTCAATGAATGTTACATTGTTGGAAAGGCTGAAGTTACAGCTATTTTTCAACGTAATCACGATTCCGATCGATACACTTTTGCATGTGCTGTGGCACATTCTGTATACCCTTGTCACAGCACTCTTCCACCAAGTTGCGCAGGTAGCGCTCAATCTCGTTTTTCAAATTACCGTCGGTCTGGAAATGTGTTCCATCCAAGTGTGACTTCAACTGAGGAAGCATGGGTAAGGATGTCCCTTCCGAGCACTGCCAGAAGATCAGCTGTTGCATGTGCAGTACAGGGATGAGCGTTGTCGTGATGAAAAATCACTCCCTTTGTCAGCATTCCCCTCCTCAGATTTTGAATGGCACGTCGCAAATGTTTTGAATTCTCACAGTAGCTAGCGGCGTTTATTGTTGTGCCGGTAGGCATCAACTCACACAACAATACACCTTTTCTGTCCAAGAAGACATTGGCATAAGTTTGCCGGCAGAAAATGTCTATTTGAACTTTCACGGCTTCGGCGAATTCGAATACCGCCACTGGCGAGGACATTCTTTAGTTTCTGGTGTTGTATAGTGCACCCAGGTTTCCTCACCAGTGACAATTAAATCCAACAATTCCTCGTCCTTTACTGTACAGCGCTCCAGAAATCGGTGGGCCGCTTCAATACGTTGCCGTTTATGGCCTTCGGTGAGCGTTTTGGGAATCCACTTCGCACAAACCTTGCGATAATGCAAATGTTCGGTCAAAATCTTGTCAATCGTAGTCTTACTGACTTCAGGGATAAGTTCGCACAGCTCGCGAACTGTCACACGCCGATCTTTAAGTATTTCTTGCTCCGCTTTTGCAATTGTTTCGGCCGTCTTTGAACTCTCTGACCGACTTTCGCACGTTTTTCACATCCATACACTGCGGCCCATTTACTTGGCATAACTGACGATGAATTTTGCTTTATCAACATATTAAAAAATAGTCACTTGTTAGATGATCCATCTGGGGCTCCCAACTCAAGTGATCAACATTCTACACAGCTTCTTGCGACATCGCACTTTTAAAGTCTCAGTCGCGGGGAAAACATCAACACTAAGGCCAGTGAGAGGCGGAGTCCCCGAAGGCTCTGTGCTATCCCCCACCCTCTTCAACGTCTTCATGGCAGATTTCCCCACAGAACCACGAGTCGAAATGGCACAATACGCTGACGACGTGTTTCTGTTCTGCAAGGACAAACACATTCTCAGAGCCTTCAACCCCATTCAAAGACATCTCCGCCTAACACAACAGTGGTGTCGGCGTTGGCGGATTTCCGTAAATCCGGACAAAAGCCACGCCATACTTTTTACAAAGCGCCACACCCCCGCAGACTGCCCCAACTTCAGCTACCGAGGTCGAAGGATAGAGTGGTCTAACTCTGTCCAGTACCTTGGTGTCAACTTGGATAGAGGTTTAACTTTTCGCCGGCACATCAGGGACCTTTCGGCAAAGGTACAGGGAGCAATTGCTTCCCTGTACCCAATGCTGGGGTCTACCTCGATGCCAGTCCGCATGAAGTTGTACCTCTTCCGAGCGCTGGTAATCCCGGTGATGATATATGATTACGAGATCTGGGGCATGGCAGCAGACAGCTGTTTAGCATGGCTTCAACGTGCACAGAATAAAGGACTGCGGTCTATTTATTCTGTGGGACGTTATTTCCCTACCAGGTTGCCCCACGAAGCATCGGGTCTTCCATACGTGGAGGATGAAATTAGGCGCCGGGCTTCAAAATTATACGCAAGTTTACCATCTCACAGAAGCGCCCTTGTCAGATCACTGGGAAATTATGACCCCACTAGACGTCGATCTAGACTGCATCGGGTCCCCCGTATGGCATGCGGGCACCCTAGATAACCCAGGAGCTAACCCTATCAGCAGCTAAAGCTGAGCTCCTCATAATTCTTCCAAGCTGTTTGGCATCTAAATTTCTCCCCAACTAAATTCCAAAATATTTAAAACAAAACAAAATATGCTAAGTACTGCATCCTCTCTTTCAACCCGAAGGTACTTTGGTAACCTCAAAATTAACTCCCAATCAAAAACCTACATCACCTTCATCCTACATCTTTCATTTATAATCCTACCTGCGGTAAAACCCTTAATGGGTGGGCACGCAGCAAAAACCTTCTGGCTGTATACAGCCAGCCAGCACGAGCGAGCGAGTGAATTTTAGTGGGGTACTGTCCTTGGCACTCAAAAATAAAAAAAAAAAAAAAAACGGATCACTGAACGCAACTCGCATTTGGTGGTGGAAGTGATAGGAAGATCCATCGCAAACGGCTGCCCAACCAAAACTGATGGTTTGCATGGTTCTTTGTGGTTGGGATTTGAAGGATCTACACGCCAGTGTTGCCGGATCTCACGTAATAGCATTATTCACAGCTGCAGACATTATATTATTGCCGCCCGCCTCGGTAGCCTAGATGGCAGCAAGGCTTCCTCACGTTCAGGAGGTCCCGACCTCAAATCTCGGTTAGGATGAGTTATGTAGTTAACGTTTATTCCGGGGATTTCCCTTATCCGGAAACACGAATGTCGGGTAGCTCTTAGCTCCATGAACCATGGACTCATTTGAGCCGCTTTTCACCTATTCCATTGATCGTCCGATATGACTTTACATTGGAGCACGTAAATTGAAAACAAAAATCTTATTGCCAGACTTCTTGTGGGTACATGAGAAATATAGGAACGCTGTAGGCCAAACGTCAGTCACAGCTTCTATTAATTGTTGGCTATGTAATGGCACGAAACGTTTTTTTTTTGTTTTGTTTTTTGTAATTTTACATCCTCCAATGTTAAGTCATATCGCACAATGAATGGAATGGGTGAAATTATGCTCAAATGAGCCCAGGGTCCATAAAACCTAGAGTTACCTGACATTCGTCTTTCTGGATAAGGGAAAACCCGGGAAAAACCTTATCCAGGTAACTCACCCTGACCGAGATTCGAACCCAGGACCTCTTGAACGTGAGGCAGACACTCTACCCCCACGCTACCAAGGCGAGCGCGAAATGTCTTTGTATTTATACATAAACTCAAAAATAAAATTAACATATTTTAGTTGCACTTGAGTTTTCTAAACACATTGCTCAGAAAAGGTTTTTAAAATGCATGCGATACGATCATAATCTTGTTAATTCGGATAATAAATTCATTTCCTTTCAGATAAATGAACACCGTACATTTTAAGTGACAAGCAGAAGTCCTATGTAACAATTTTGAAGTTATTATATTTGCATGGTCAAAAAGAGAAATTATCAAAAAGGAATAATGACCTTCCACTTGACAGCAAACAAAGTATTTAAACATCAAACAAATATCCAGGAATACCCTAGAAAAGCATAGCTCTGTAAAGAAAAATATGTGAGATGTTTGTAGTATAGTGCGATCCATTTAAATCTGAACCGTTTAAATACTATTTTCTGTAAGTTAGGTCCCCAAAATTTAAGCTATATCGGACGATGAATAGAATGCGTGAAGTTATGCTCAAATGAGCCCGGGGTCCATAGATCTTAGAGTTACCCGACATCCGTCTATCAGGATAAGACAAAACTAAGGAAAAAATCTTATACAGGTAACTCACCCTCCCCAAGATTCGAACTCGGCACCTCTTGAACATGAGGCAGATAAGCTACTCCCACTTTGCCGAGGCGGGCAACCACTTAAATGGGCCATAACTTTTACACCAATATTAGGACACACGTGCAACTTTGGAAGAATATAATACACAATTGGAAAATTACTTTACACTATTTACATCTCAGAGAAAATGTTGGAAGTGTCCTCCACCAACATCTATACATGTTTGTACTCGTCTCGCCATATTCTCTGAAGTTTTACGGAGAGTATCCTCGCCAATGTTACTTATTTCGGTTCGAATGGATTCCTTGAGAACATCAATTAGCTGTGGCCTATTCTTGTACACTCTATTTTTAGATACCCCCACAAGAAAAGATCCGGTGAGATTAGGTCAGAGGATCTGGGGGTCCAAAGATCTTTAGAGACTATTCGATTACACTGGGAAACAAAAAATAATTTTTGAATGTTCCGAGCACTTCATGAGGCAGTTCCTACTAATTTTGGGTGGTTGAAAACCAATGCGACCATGAAAAATTGTTACCAGCTCTAATTTCTGTGATATACACAAGGTGGAAGTATTATATATTAACCGATTTAGAGAAATGGATGATATATATAAGGGCGCTCAACTACGCGGTCATCAACGCCCTTTAAAAAACTAGTCATGGCAAAAGCCACATATAAAACTTTCTACAATGTATACAAGTGTAACAAAACCTATTAAAAATACACGTACATAAATATCATCAATCAAAACCTACTAAAAATTTCGTACACTAAATCCTAAACTCTAAACTAGACAAGAATCTAAAAACCTTCTGCACGTTTCTCCACGTACGGCCTACACGTGGGTGGGCCTGTTAACCGTCTTCCTCAACCACGAATAGGAGCCCACACGAGGGAGACTGTTGGCTCGGACCCCGGGTGCGCCAAACCCGTACCTACCAAAGTAGGCCCCTGGGGGATAGAGAAAGGGATGCACTTTATTTATATACATGCTAATAACATAGAAACTGCATTTGATTTTTTTAAATGATAATTACATGCTAAGAGCTCTAAACTGCGGGAAAAATACTTCGCAGATAGTCGAATCTGAAGAGAATCATGTGGTGGCCTTTTGATTTCGTCCACTTTTAGCTTGCCTCTTGTGATGGAGTTCCACAGAATCGCAGTACAAAGACCAACAGTAATCCGCAAGCATTACTTCATTCCAACGGCCCTGATATCTTTGTTCCATAACAGAAATGTCTTGATGGAATCTCTCCCCAAGTTCATCACTAACAGCTCTACAACTAGGAGGGAAAAAGTCTAGGTGGGAGTGGAGAACATGGATCTTAAGGGACATGTTGCATCCAAGGTTACGGTATTTTTGCAGGAGAACTGTAACCAAATGCTTGTAGTTTTCATCTCTTTTGTTCCATAAAAGTCCATGAACAACATCCTTGAAAGCTTCCCAGGCTTCCTTTTATTCCCCCTCAAAATTTTGGTCAAATGCAGGATCTTTTACAAGTTCTCTTATTTGTGGTCCGACAAAAATGCCTTCCTTAAATTTCGCATCACTTAATTTCCAAAATATCTCTCTGATTTTGTTTTGTTATTTGACAGGTGTGCCTACTCCCAAAACAATTCCCCCAAATTGAACATCTTCATTCTGAAAATTAAATGTCACTTTATCTTCAAATCAAGAGATAATCTATCATTTTTGGTGATTTTTGAATTCAGCAGATGGAAATACATATAAATTTACTATTTTTAAGGCAGGAACATTTTCATTGTTGCCCAGTGTCATCAAAGAGACTGGTTACAAGATCCACGGTGTCATTAGATGTATGGAAGTTACTCCAGTTTGCTGGAAATAACCTTCTCTCAATTCGATATCATCTACGTAAAACTTCAGAGCATATGGTGAGACGAGTTCAAACATGTATAGATGCTGGTGGAGGGCACTTCCAACATTTTCTCCGAGATGTAAATAGCGTAGTGTAAGCTGCCAATTGTGTATTATATTTTCCCAAACTTTCATGTCTATTCTATTATTGGTTCAAAAGCTAGAGGTTCATTTTTATATGGATCGCACTATAATTTATTAATTGCTTTCTTTCCCATACTACACTTATGCAGTGAAATACCTACCCCTGCTCAGTAGTCTGTCCTGCAAATCATTTATTAGAAGGCATCCAAGGAAGGCGTAAGAGACGTAAGTCGCTTAGCACGCTGCAGAAATTCAAAAATCAATATTGATAGGTGATTCATCTGGAATAAGATGAGTTTTGCATTTGAAGCGGGCAGAGAAATAAGGAGTTTTAAGAAATGCTTATACAATAGGGGCTTGAGAAGGTCATGTGTGCTTACACATCCGTATTTGTACGGTTTTACCTGGTTTACGTGTGAATACTGAGGTTGATTTATATATGCTATAATCATATTCTCTTATAAGTTATCAGGATCAGGTAAGCGGGGAAGTTTGCTTTGAGGAATGTCTGCCTTCACATTCGGGTGGGAAGAGCCTTTGGAAAGGAGCATGCTTGGCTACATCAGAATTTAATATCACTTTACTTCTGTTGTAATACTTGAAACTCAGTAGAAGAATGTCACGGATTTATTGCTGGTTCAGTGATAACCCTAAGACACTTAAATATCATTATTCTATTTAGCTCCCAACAGAATGCTGAGGGTTTTCCCCCAGCCGCGAAGGTAAACACGCGTGGCTATTTGATTATTCTAACCTCCTAACAGCTTGTACAACAATAAAATAGCTGGTGGCACTGAAGCTCATCCCTAAGAACTATTATCAACAACATTGCATTAGGACATGAACGGTCATGTTTCCAACAAATGCAACCTATCTGAAAGCTGCACTTGCATTTGTTGTTAAGCTACGATAACGTCGTTGCTAGCTTCGCCTGTAGTGAGATATTCTTCTATGCAACCAGTATACATAGTACAACAACTAGATTATTTTGTTGTACCAGCGGGTGTCATAAAACTTTAATTACCACCCTTTAAGGACAGAGGGACGTGTGGAAAGCACAATTCTTGCGTTTAACTACAGACTTCTGAAAAATCAAAATTCATAGGTTTGCTTTGTCACAGGGTAATGAAATTCATACCATCTAACAAGCAACTATTTCTTAATATGGTGATAAAGAAAAACATGTAATATAAATTCATAACTTTTCTCAGATGCTTTCTAAGATGACGTCAACAAACGAAATTTCCTAAACACATGTTATAATTTAGTAGCACATAACCGCCATAATTTTTTTCACAAAGAATCCAATTTTTAGGAGAAATAAAGTACTGAGCGATGCATAAAATTACCGTGTTAGAATTTTTATATAGTGAAGTATATAGACAAAATAAATGCTGAACTTGATACCATTATTCTTTACCTTAAAAATCACAGATTTTAAATTTTTAAAAGTTAAAAATGTGTTACCTGAAAACATCTTTACGGTCATTTTATTAAACATAATGCTTTGTGACACTATAAAAAGTTTCAGACCTCTAAAATAAGTGGTTTATGAGAGATGTGTACCCAAACATGTAAAATTGCAACTTGTGGGAAAATTAAGAAAACAAAAACAACAGGTTTTTCAGCTAACTCACGAAAAGTTACAACATTCCTGCAACATAATCCTGTACTTTTCTGCACCATTTTGGATAACAATGACAGCTCTACAATTACAAAACTCTTCTGAGCTCCACTGTTATCTACGCAAAAGCTGTTGTCATCATCTGGTTGAATGTGACACAATTTTGTTCTAGAAGCTGAACATTTACTGCAACTAGGAAGGTTAGATACACTTTCAATGTCATTGTTTTTGTGTTTTTACGACAAAACACTGCCTTTCTCCAACGAAAACGCTTTGCTCCACCCATATTTATAGCAAAGATTCAAATCACCTTGAATAAATAACACTTAAGTCGATAAATTGAACTGTAAACAAAACTGCAGCTATAATCCATATGTACTTCAAATGTAAACAATTCGACATATTGTAAGAGTTTTCTGCAAATACACATGCAGCCACATCTGCAGCAGAGATACCAACAACAAGCATAAAATTTACTGCAGAGCTCTGCTGCCACAAATCACAAAGTTATAACAATTTTAATTTCAAAGGTTATGTATGTATTTAAAAGGGGGCGTGGACATGGTGACGCCATATTTAAATCACCATTTAAAGGGCTTAAATATTAAGAATACCTATAATGCAATATATTATTGGATTCGTAAAATCGTGCAGATTTTTATAAGACATAAAACAAAAATTCGGTTTTTTGAGTCATTCACACGTGCCAATGTCCTTAAAAATGTGACAGAGAGTTTGTGTTCACATGCGCTTGTTAGCTATTCTGTACGTAGCCTTCATCCAGATTCACACATTTTTTTTTCTCAGCGTTTCTTACCCTTCCGAATACCCTGACTGTAGAAGTCTGCAGAATTCGCTTTAAACAACTCTTCCACTTCATTAATGACGTCATTTGGGTTGTCAAATCGGTGACCATGCAACGGATTCTTCACTTCCAGGACCTAGAAAATGTCACTTGTTGCGAGATCAGGCGAATAAGGCGGATGCTCTAAGATGTCAAAGCCATATCCCCTTGTTTTGTCAACTGCTAACTTGAGATGAATGAGCTGGTACATTGTCAGACCGAAGACGAACAACTTTGGAGAGCATACCGCGTCGTTTCTTAATCAGAGCTGCTCGTAACCTGCCCTGAAGATTGCAGTAGTATCTGCCAGTAATGGTTTGACCCTTTACAATATACGAGACGTGTACCCAAATAAAGTCTCCAATTTTATTTAATATAGAAAACATATTTATTGTCAATGAATGCTACACTGATGGAAAGGTGGAACGAACAGCTAATTTACAACGTAATCACCATTGCGATCGATGCACTTTTGCATGCGCTGTGGCAGTTTTAGTATACCCTTGTCATAGCACTCTCCCGCCAAGTTGTGCAGGTGGCGCTCAGTCTCATTTTTCAAATCATCGTCGGTCTGGAAATGTGTTCCACCCAGGTGTGACTTCGACTCAGAAAACAGATGATAATCACTAGGTGTAAAGTCTGGACTACAGGGGGTATGGGTGAGGATGCACCTTCTGAACTGGGACAGGAGATCAGCCTTGCGATAATGCAAATGTTCGGTTAAAATCTTGCCATCGTAGTCTTACTGACTTCGGGGATAAATTCGCACAGCTCGCGAACTGTCACACGTCGATCTTCAGTATTTCTTGCTCCACTTTTGCAATTGTTTCGATTGAAACCGAAGGCTGACCAGAACGCTGTTTGTCATGGATGTCTGTACGTCCGTCTTTGAACTCTCTGACCCACTTTCGCACGTTTTTGAGGTCCATACACTGTGGCCCATAGACTTCGCATAGCTAAGAATGAATTTTAGTGGTGGTTACTGCCCTTGGCACTTAAAAAAATACCAATCAGTGCACGCAACTTGCACATGGTGGCGGAAGTGATAGGAAGCTCCATCGCAAACGGCTGCCCAGCCAAGATCAATGTTTGCAACGGGTTCTTTTTGGTTGGGATTTGAAGGTATGAAACCAAGCTACACGCCAGTATTGCCGGATCTCGCCTAATAGCGTTCCTCACGGTTCCAGCACATTGGGGGCCTTATTTTACGGACATACCTCGAAATTTCTAGGGATGACTGCACGACAGTCCAGGAAAACTGAAAATATGACTTTCCCAGCTGACTTGTGCACATTTTCCTTTCTGGGAGGGGGAGATAGCATGTATCCATTCCATGCCCAAGCATTTTGTCTCTGGATCATACTGATAGATCCAGGATTCTCCCATGGTTCCTAGATGATAAAAAAAGTCATCTTAATCCTGTTCCAGCAGCATGAACATCCGTCTTGAAAAGTCACGCCGTGTTTACTTCTGGAAAGGGGTGAGCAAACGTGGAACCCAACGTGCAGACACCTTACACATGTGCACTTCGTCATGAATAATTTTCCAGACTCTACCATCACTAAGATGTCTCATTCATGATCATTTGGATGGTTGGTCTTCTGTGTTCCAGTATTAGCTGTTTCAGCATCGTCTTTCATTAACGGTCTACCACCAGCTCTTAGCTCATCTGTCAGGCATATGTAACCAGTTCGAAAATTCCTTTAACACCTCACAATAGTTTCATTCGATGGCCAAACATTTCCAAAATCAGCCTTCATCTCATAACGGATTTCCTGGCAGCTTTTCCATTCAAATGCAGGAATTTTTTCACCCTACGAGTCCAAATTTTCGCCATCTTACACCTCAGTCTCTTCTGGCACTCAGTGTAAAAAGACAAAAAGGACGTAGATCACATAAACTACCAAAATTGTGGCCAGAGGGATCATTTATAGCACTGAAACACTTTCAGCATAAAAACATTCCGTGATAATTAAAACTTTACAACACCTCTCGTATATTCGAACACCAGTTTAGGCAACTGTCCCCTCATGTGAAGAATTTGAATGTTTCTTCCTGGTAAAATTCTATCTTTGCGGGTTTAGTCTGGTTGTTTAAATGTTTTTCAGTTTCTCTTCAGAAATACATGTTGTAGGTGTTCAATTATGGAAAAAAGTGAAAGGTGCCTAGAGTGAGGTCTGGGCTGTAGGGAGTATATTATAACATGTCCCAGCGAAACTACTTCAACAGCGTGTTGGTCTTCTGCCCGTTCTAGTCGAGTCAGCCTAACTCAACACGTCATAAATTAGTAAATGATAGGTTAGTCACCTGTGGGTACTTGGAATGGATCGTGAAGTTTCGGAATGTCGGTGAATTCAGGATGTTACTATTATTTTGTATGTAGAACTCTCTTTATGGAGCAGAGTTATGACAGCGTCCTGAATCTGGTGTTGGATTTTGTTAAGGAAGACACACTCAACTACTAAGAAGTAATTTAATATCCCAAAAGTTATTGTTCTTCACTCAATATTGCAAATTTCCAAGAACTTTCAACTTTTTACTGTGCAGCGTGTATTAAAACTGCTATGTGAAAACTTTTGTGCCTTTATTGCTTGACCTAGATTTGAAAAATATTACAAATAATGTTTTCATGCCTACTGTTCGCCGAAGCAAAGAAAAACACTGACAGTTGTGTGCTACCCTTACACAATGTGACAAGGACAAAAATGTGTGTGTGACAGAGAGCTTATTCTACACAAGGAGTAGAACCCTCAAGATATCATGCGGCCTATTCACTCAGTACACTTAAACCGAGAAGATTCACATTCTTCTGCCTTCTCTGCTGTGTGGTGATGAAGAAGATGATGATGACGTTGAGGATAGCTGGTACTACAGGCCATGGAAGCCCTTGGACCCTCTAACCAGCCTCTTCCTGTCTTCTCGATCCTCTGCTTTTCTTCTCCAGCATTTAAACCCCAACTTCCTCAAGTCATCTGCTACCTCTTCTACCCAACTTTTCCTGGTTGTTCCTCTCCTACTTCTGCCATCCAGCTTTCCTATGGATGTCTTCTTAACTACACTGGTTTCCGGCATTCTCTGCACATGGCCAAGCCACAGAGAAGCCCGAGTTAGGTTAGAGAATACAGCTAGAGCGAGGCCAGAGCGAACCCAGAGCGTGACCAGAGTTTGGGCCGGAACCTAGCCAGAGCAAAGTCCGATTTAAGTTAGAAAATGAAGCTAGAGGAGGCCAGAGCGAAGCCAGAGCGTGACCAGAGTTTGGGCCGGAACCTAGCCAGAGCAAAGTCCGATTTATGTTAGAGAATGAAGCTAGAGTGAGGCCAGAGCGAAGCCAGAGCGGGACCAGAGCGTGGGCCGGAACCCAGCCAGAGCGAAGCCCAATTTAAGTTATAGAATGAAGCTAGAATGAGGCCAGAGCGACGCGAGAGCGGGACCAGAGCATGGGTCGGAACCTATCCAGAGCGAAGCCCAATTTAAGTTATAGAATGAAGCTAGAATGAGGCCAGAGCGACGCGAGAGCGGGACCAGAGCATGGGTCGGAACCTAGCCAGAGCGAAGCCCAATTTAAGTTAGAGAATGAAGCTAGGGTGAGGCCAGAGAGAGGCCAGAGCGGGACCAGAGCGTGGGCCAGAACCTAGCCAGAGCGAAGCCCAATTTAAGTTAGAGAATGAAGCTAGGATGAGGCCAGAGCAAAGCCAGAGCGGGACCAGAGCGTGGGTCGGAACCTAGCCAGAGCGAAGCCCGATTTAAGTTAGAGAATGAAGCTAGGATGAGGCCAGAGCGACGCGAGAGCGGGACCAGGTCGAGGGCCGGAACCTAGCAAGAGCGAAGCCCGATTTATGTTAGAGAATGAAGCTAGAGTGAGGCCAGAGCAAAGCCAGAGCGGGACCAGAGCGTGGGTCGGAACCTAGCCAGAGCGAAGCCCAATTTAAGTTAGAGAATGAAGCTAGAATGAGGCCAGAGCAAAGCCAGAGCGAAGCCCGATTTAAGTTAGAGAATGAAGCTAGAGTGAGGCCAGAGCGACGCGAAAGCGGGACCAGAGCATAGGTCGGAACCTATCCAGAGCGAAGCCCAATTTAAGTTAGAGAATGAAGCTAGGATGAGGCCAGAGCAAAGCCAGAGCGGGACCAGAGCGTGGGTCGGAACCTAGCCAGAGCGAAGCCCGATTTAAGTTAGAGAATGAAGCTAGGATGAGGCCAGAGCGACGCGAGAGCGGGACCAGGTCGAGGGCCGGAACCTAGCCAGAGCGAAGCCCGATTTATGTTAGAGAATGAAGCTAGAGTGAGGCCAGAGCAAAGCCAGAGCGGGACCAGAGCGTGGGTCGGAACCTAGCCAGAGCGAAGCCCAATTTAAGTTAGAGAATGAAGCTAGAATGAGGCCAGAGCAAAGCCAGAGCGGGACCAGAGCGTGGGTCGGAACCTAGCCAGAGCGAAGCCCGATTTAAGTTAGAGAATGAAGCTAGAGTGAGGCCAGAGCGACGCGAGAGCGGGACCAGAGCATGGGTCGGAACCTATCCAGAGCGAAGCCCAATTTAAGTTAGAGAATGAAGCTAGAGTGAGGCCAAAGCAAAGCCAGAGCGGGACCAGAGTGGGGTTTGGAGTCTAGCCAGAGCCAAGCCAAAGTTACGTTCGAGAATGAACTTGGGTGAAGCCAGAGTGAAACCAGAGCGGACCGAGTAGTATCGGAGCAGCGGTCCGAGCCTAGCCATTGCGTAGCTGGAGCGAGGGCCAGAGCCTAGCCGGAGCCAAGTTAGACTGAATACATAGTTTAGATAGAGTGAGGTTTGAGTGAAGCCGGTGTGAAATCTGAGCAGAACCAGAGCAAAGCCTGAGCCAAGCGAAGTAAAACGCGAAGCCTAGCGAAACATAGCCAAGCAAAGCCAAACAAAGCGGATCGTTTATTTCCCTAGTTGAAGTTATTTATTTTATTTCCATGTTGTTTCAATTGTATAATAATCTCTGACTATTGTCATGATTTAGTTTTGGAAAGGGCGCTGAAAACCATGAACGCATCCGGGTTCCCCAGCTAGAATTTTCACTTTCTTGACCTGGATTACGCTACCTATCGCAGTTCCTCAAATTCCTCACAATGCTGACAAGGGAAGTATCACTATGCTCGTACCTGTATTTGCTTGAGAGTTTGATGGCAACATCTCTGATCTATGTGTGGTCTATGTACCAAAAATAGGGTGTGGATTATAGCAGGAATTACCCGAAAATGAGTCCAGAATTCGCTGGCATAGTAACAGGTATTGTTCGGGAGCGATTATTTATCCCTGCGGGTAGCTGTCTACATGGTAGTGGTCACATGTAAGTACTGCCGGCACCTTATATATGGAAGTGTCGGTGGGAGTCTCGGCGGTGCATGGCGGGAGGGTATGCTCTGAGGTGAACGCTTTCCCTTCCGGCGGGACAAACTTCGGTGTCGAACCCGGCTTTGTGGGTCGATACAGTAATTCGGCAGGCGGAGTGCCGGTTGTGCAAGACTGTCTGGATCAGAAGAAGACAGCTTCGAGAGTTGCCATGTAATTCAGCCGGGAGCGTGGCCTACTGTGCATGCAACGTCAGGCAAGAGCCGTATGGTACCAAGTTGTCTATATAAATGGGTTTTAAGTACAGGATCTAGGGTTTCAGCCAGTCTAGCGCACTCGATGACAACAATGTAGCTTCACGTAACAAATTGAACTGTTAAATTTACAGTGCGATGATTTTTTGAAGGAAAAATATACAAACAAGGAAAACTTGGATGATTTTTACAAGAATGTCCCTCAAACCAGATTTCCGAGGCTGTATTCAGTTGTCACATGGACATTATGTATGTTTGGCTCGACATATGCGTGCGAACACTTTTTTTTTCTGGTATGAAATTAGCTAAGTTCAAATGCAGCCTTGGATTACAAATTTCCCAAAGTGTCGGAAAATGTCCACCTGATTTTGTTCCGAATGGGTCTCCTGTAATTTGCAGAGACAAGGAAAAAGAAAAGGAAAGGTTTAGTGTTTAACGCCCGCTTTTACTACATACGGCACCGCAGGCGATGACACTGATGATGCATGAGATGAAAATGGAGCACCATTGGAATGAGATGGTGGGGGAAACCGGAGATCCCGGAGAAAACCCGCCCCAGCATCGTGTTGTCCACCACAAACCTCACTTTGCGGTCGCCTGGGATTGAACCCGGGCCGCCTTGGTGAGAGCCAAGCGGTTTAACCACTGAGCCATGGCGCGGCCAAATTTGAAGAGAAAATTACTTCATGTTTTATTTTTTTTACTTTAAAACATGCCTGAGCTTCAGATAAACTACGAGTTGAAATTTTATATATTTTCTCATAGCACAGAGCCAAAATGTAATTGTTTATAAACTGTGACCAATTGTGTAAATAAATAGCCAGCATTAATATTACAGCACCCAAGGTGTAAGTTGTACATATTAAGACCCAATAGCTTTCCAGTGTTTCCTACCCCCACACATCAAACTATTTCTTCCTCTTCGACAGCAGTAATCAGTGCGGTGACGTCACACGTTAACCTGTTTTCGTTGGGAGCATATTCTGACGTGAGAGCTGGCGGGGCTGACGTTAAATCGCAGCTACATAACTTCCCCTGGCCTGGAGTATCCTATCTGAAGAGATAGCCTCCGGTCTCTGAACCGGCCTCGTGACTGTTTCGGGGCCACGTCAAGTGGAATGAGGATTGTCTAAGCCCATTGCCGGGGACTTTCTAACTGGAAAAGTGTAGGAATCTGACCCCCTGTACTGTACTGGCACCTTGGGCTTGGTAGCGGTCTATCTTCTCTCACCTCATGCTCACTTCGCGGATGCCCCAATTGGGGCACAGATTTAGACGTGGTAGACGTGCCGAATACCCTCAAAATAATCCATTAGTGCTACTGATACTGCTCGAAAAATAAATATATCAGCCATTAAGTGTGGGAGCACATTCGTGAGATTTCCGTGACAGAGAAACAAAACACAACGCCGTGCTCACTACACCACGCTGCAGGACATAAAACAAGTCATAGAAAGTTTTAGAATAAATGAAATTAATTCATCACTGGTGCTTTTTATATGTACATGTAATTCATTGCTGAAATATAAATCAATTGAGAATTAATCATCTTTGTGGAAACCCAGAAGTGGTTCACTAGATTAATCCATAAACATCAGTTTTACGAGGGCTGTTCAATAAAGAATGATTATGATTTTCTTAGTCATAATTCATCGCACTAAAATTTAATCTTATTATATTCTGTTAGCTTAATGTGAAACAAACACGCTCTGGTAGTTTCATTGTTGTTACTCCTGGTGAGAACCAGGCAAGTTCAGACATGTTCACTATCGCCTACCGCTACGATGGAGGTAACACGCGAAGAACAATATGCGGCTTTGAAATTCTGCTTTCGTCTCAACAAATCTTCAGTTTAGGCCTATACAATGTTACAGGAGGCCTATGGTCAGTCTGTTCTTCCTACAGCACAGCTCGTAGTTGGTTTAAAATGTTTAAATAGGGGAGACAATCAATTGCAAAGGAAGGTGGACCCGTTGCTGCAGTTACTGCTCTTACGGAAGGAAACATCAACACTGCTGCTGCCATTGTGAGAGAGGATCGACGAATTACCCTAAGATCACTTTATGAAATACTGAGCATTTCAATGGCTGCCACCCACACGTTGGTGAGAGAAACATGACACATGAGACTTGTTTGTGCGCGATGGGTTCCAAGACTGTTGATTCCCGAACAAAAGGACATTCGCATTAAAGTTGATGTTAGCCTAATTCACGGAGTTTCTTAAAACGTAATCACTGCTGATGAAACTTGGTTACATCATTTTGATCCTGAGAGCAAACAGCAGAGCTCAGTGTGGAAATCTCCTTCATCACCAACCCCCAATATAGCAAAAGTGGTTGCTTCTGCTGGGAGAAGTATGGTCATCTCAATGTCTTATATTCATGGAGTGATTTATCAGCATTTTGTAGCTGCACACACGTAAGTAACTGGACAATACTTGGGGGATGTCCTGTAAACATTGAAAGTCCATATCAGGCGCAAAAGACCACATTTCTCGAAGCAGGCTGGATACTGCACCACGATAATGCGCGGCCGCATATTGCCAATGTTGTTGCTGAATATCTTGCAAAACTCAACGTGATGTTCATCCCTCACCCTCCCTATAGACCGGATTTAACCCCATGTGACTTTTTTCTATTCCCAAACTTGAAGAAACGCCTTCGTAGGAGGCATTATCGATCATCAGAAGCGGTGGTGAAGGCTGCGGAGGTGATTTTGAAGGATATCTCAAAAAATGGTTTCTAGCATGTCTTTGAAGACTGGCAGAAACGCTGGGACCAGTGCATCGCATTTAGGGGAGACTATATGGAGAAGGACCATCAAAATTATGAGTATGAGTAAAGGTACGTTGTCGGAAAAAAGATGTGATTTTTCTTTATAGAACAGCCCTCATAAAAATCAGAGAGATAGAGTGTCAATTAAATTAATTAATCACTGGTCGTTTTAATTTGATGCTCAAATATAAATCAATTGAAATTTCAATGATGCTTACGGAAAACCAGATTTGGTTCATTAAACTAATCCGAGAACTTCAGGCGCGCCTCGGTAGTGTGGTGGTAGAGTGTCTGCCTCACGTTCAAGAGGTCCCGAGTTCGAATCTCGGTCAGGATGAGTTACCTGGATAAGGATTTTTACGGGGTTTCCCTTATCCTGAAAGATGAATGTCGGGTAACTCTAAGTTCTATGGATCCTGGGGTAATTTGAGCATCATTTCACCCATTCCATTCATCGTCCGATATGACTTAACGTCGGAGGACGTAAAATTACCAAAAAAAAAAAAAAAAGAAGGAAAGAAAGAATGAAAAAAAAAAAAAAACCGTGAACGTCAGTTTTATGATGATACGAAACCGTCGTCTAGCGATGCACCTTCATTACTACAGAAACATTTCGACGTCCAGGAGTCAGCTGGAATGTTAAGAGAAAGGTTTACATAAACTATGAGTGAAAATACGAGCCACAAAAGGGCTTGGAGGAGCTAATAAAATATCTGGCATATTTCGCATAGTTTCGTGATTGCAAAGGGAAAAAGGGTGTACAGCTATAGATATTTCTCAATAAACAGCAGAATATCGTCGCCATGGAAATGTAAAGTAAAAAGTTGAACTACCATCTTGTATAACCCCATAATGCATATTTGCAGTCCTGCCACGTACACAAAACTCAATTTCCTTATGTTCTCCCTCTCAAAGTGCGTTGATAGAACGCATATGTCTCTGCGGAATCCACAGCAGTAAGAAAACACTGCGACTTGGGATCAACAACCACTTGCACGTTTCCTTATTTTCTGTGAATTCGTTTTCAGCACGTAAATAAAAGTATGCACTGAATATAAACACATAATTACTTTCCCTATTGCTTTCGTTTTGGAAGGAAAATCATGGTATTTTCAATAAGCATTTGTTAGCATATCAGCGAAGTGAAAGATTTGAAATTATTTGAAAAAAAAAATTTTATTAAAGCAAACATGCGGCATTATTGGAAATATCCCTTACATTCTAAGCTACATCCAAAAAAGGTTCCTCAGATACTTACATTACAAAACTCACGGTGTTTTTACTTATAATCAGAACTTGCCTTATAGTCAACTGCTTAACGAATTCAAAACAGTCTCACTCTCTGATCATAGAACAATAGCCGAACAATTATTTCTGTACAAACTCATAAACGGCTTGGTATCCACTGAAGAACTGCTTGACAGAATATGTTTTAATGTCAGTTCTGCTAATTTTAGAAATCGTCAGCTCTTTCAATTTAAGACTCCCAAAACAGTATCCCATAAAAATTCTCCCGTTGTTACGTTGTGTGCGAAATACAATAAACTCTCTACTAAAATAGAGCTGGATTTTAGTTTAACTTACGAGCAGTTTAAAAAACAATTAAATATGAGAATTATTTGCATGTGATTTTCAGTTGTATTGCACAATGAGTTTAACATTTGCAATTCTAGGCTTATATAGTAGTTTAATATGTTTCAGTTTTAGTCTTAGTTTTTTAATATTTTATTCCATTAATTGCATTCTCTTTCTTTTATATTCAACTTTGATCAATTATAGTTTACTCTGTTGTATCACTTATTTGCTTGATTAGTATACAATTTGCAATGTCTTGTCTTCAATAATAGCTTAATATATAGTGTATTTTTAGTTTGTCTGTATTCCTTTCTGTATTTCTGTTTTGCATTTAGTCAAACTTGTGTAATTAAATTGCATGTAGTTACTGTAATTTGAGCTTTGCTCTGTTGTAGCACAAATGAAGAAAAATAAATAAAAATAAATAAATTACAAGTACTGTTCAATAAAGAATAATCATAACTATTTGACGGTCATAATTTTTCGGACTAAAGATCAATCATATTACATTCTATTAGCTTAATGTGAAACAAACATGCAGTAGTAGTTTCATTGTTGGTAGTTTTATTGTATGTACTCCTGGTTGCTCCCTGTGAGAACCAGGCAAGCTCAGACATGTTCGGTGTCGCCTACCGCTGTGATGGAGGTAATATGCAGTTATAGTTGATGTTAGAGGAAGATTCGGAGTTTCTTTCAAACGTAATTGCTGCTCGTGAAACTTGGCCACATCATTTGGATCCTGAGAGCAAACAGCAAAGCTCAGTGTGGAAATCTCCTTCATCACCAACCTCCCTCAATCCCCTCACCCAAAAGAGGCAAAGGTGCAAATGTCAGCTGAGGAGGTCATGCTTTCAGTTTTCTGGGACCGTCGTGGAGTCATCCTTACAGACTTTCCTGCCAAAGCTCAAAGCATCACTGGTAGATACAACTGCAATCTTCTGGACAAGTTACGAGCAGCTCTGATTAAAAACGACGTGGTATGTTCTCCAAAGTTGTTCGTCTTCTGTCTGACAATGCACCAGCTCATTCATCTCGTGTTGCAGTTGACAAAACAAGGGAATGTGACTTTGAGACCTTACAGCATTCACCTTATTTGTAGCCCGCCTCGGTAGCGAGGTGGTAGCATGTCTGCCTCACGTTCAAGAGGTCCCGAGTTCGAATCTCGGTCAGGGTGAGTTGCCTGGGTAAGGTTTTTTCCGGGGTTTTCCCTTATCCTGTAAGACGAATGTCGGGTAACTCTAAGCTCCATGGACCCCGGATTCATTTGAGCATCATTTCATCCATTCCATTCATCGTCCGATATGACTTAACATTGGAGGACCTAAATGACAAAAAAAAAAAAAAAAAAAAAAAAAAAAAAAGAGTCCACCTTATTCGCCCAATATCACACCAAGTGACTTTTTCTTGTTCCTGAAAATGAAGAATGGGTTGTATGGTCGCTGATTTGACAGCAGAAATGGCGTGCTTAATGAAGTGGAAGAGTAGTTTAAAGCCAGTTCTGCAAACTTCTATAATCGAGGTATTCTGAAGGTCAAGAAAGTCTGGGAAAAATATGTAAATTTGGAGGATGACTTCCCAGAGGAGAACTATCAAGAAAATATCAACAGAAACACTCTATCACAGTCGTAAAGGTTGATAATTAAATCTTTACGACATCCCCACGTATTCAGTTCTACTTAACGTACGCGTAGAGGAGATTATGGAAGAGATAGGAAAATATAAGCATTTTCAAATGATTTACTGACACGTTTTATTTCAGTTGTGAGGTAACCAAAGTTACTAAAGCAATTAGCAGCCACTGCTAAGATTGGAGGGTCTGAAATAAACAAATAATAGAGCATCGTGGTGTTCAGGAACAGATATAAATTAAATAAGTACAACAAATAATGTTTTGGGAAAACAGAGCTGGAAGTGCGTGAGGAATATCGACTACCTCTGGGTAAAGCTCAATAGGACAGGCGATTGGGGTGAACAGAAAAACAGGTATCAGCAAAGGGGAAACAATCAATACAGTTAATCAGAGCATGTGTGATCAAAATACGAGAAACACAAAGTACGTGCCTAGAGAAATACAGATACAAACAAGAATATTACACGCAGAGGAGATATAGGGGATGAAGAACGGTCTAAAAAAAGTAAATACAATGCATACGAATTGCTTCAGATAACCCTGCGCTCACCAAGACGCCCACCTAATAGAGAAGCAAAACCAAAACTACGGAGGCAGAGAGTAAAACCTAAAATAATAGCAAGAGGGGTAAAATACTGTTTCAGAATGGGTCTATTACACGAAAATTACGAGGCATGCTTTTAAGTCAGTACCCTGTTGAAATTAAAAAAAAAAAATAAAAGACGTGCATAGATATCGCAATAATTTTATTTTTACATAAAAGCAGGTACCTTAATCTACTTTTCTGCATCATTTCCGTGAATATGGAGGCACAAGCTTTTGAGTACCCCTCTCATAAAATTCTGCCGCCTGACGTGTTAACCACTGTATCACAACTGCTTTGACTTCGTTATCGTCGTGAAGACGCTGACAGCCCTGATGTTTCTTCAAGTGCGGGAACAAATGGTAGTCGCTGGGCGCCAGATCAGGGCTGTATGGAGAATGATCTAGAGTTTGCATTGAAAAGATTTGATGAGATCTTTGGTCCGATTAGCCACATGTGGATAGGCATTGTCATGCAGCACTATGATACGCTTACTCAACTTGCCACGTCTTTTGTTCAGGATTGCACGGCGCAGATTGTTTAATATCTCACAATAAGGCGCTGCATTGATTGTCTCTTTACGAGGCAGAAACTCCACTAGCACTACTTCTTTTCTGACCCCAAAAAACTTCCCGTAGTGGAGGGGATCCGTCCCTTTCAGCTGCCGTGGTGCGGGCGCTGAGGACCTTTGGTACTCGTGGTACCTCTGACATTACTAGAGGACCCTCGGGACGATCATTCCAGCCCCTCCCTCTGGGAGCTGTTCCGATTGGCTTGGTCTCGAGGGGGCAGTGTGTTCCCGCCACCCACGGGAAATTGGGTACCTCCGGCTAGGCCTCAGCCACCCGGATGGGGTAGAGGGTTGCCTCCTAAGTCCCGTGTAATAGCCTGCAGAGCACGTAGCTGGTGTGCTAGATCACCGGTGGCCCTACCAAGGTTATTTGGTAGCCGGTTTATGAAGGACCGGCGCGTAAGTGGCGCATGCACTTCCGTCCTGTTTGCCGTGTGCAGCGGGGGTGGCAGTTTATAAAATAGGTACTGTTCTACGGTAAAAAACCCGAGAGTTACGGGTTATGGTCCTACGGGTCCAGGACTAATGGTAGTAGATCCTCGAACTTAATGTCCCCAAATAACTGTGCACATGATTTAACGGGCAGAAATTGTTTGCTTAAACTTAACTTTTGTTGGTGATGATGAATGTCGCCATTCCATGGATTGTTGTGTCGATTCTGCTGTACGTAGGCCACCCATGTTTCATCAACCAGTAACAATTTGGTCTAAATAATCTTCACCTTCATTGTGGTACCGTTCAAGGAAAGTCAATGCACTGCCTAACCGTTGGGTTTTGTGCAAATCCGTCAACGTTTTCGGAACCCAACCTGAACACAATTTCCGGTACTTCAAGTTCTCGGTCACAATGCCATAACAAGAATATTGAGGAAAATAGTCGCACAATGATGAAATTGTAAAGCGTCTGTTTCCTCTCACCATTTCGTCCACTTTCTGCACCAAATCTTCAGTAACGACCGAAGGGCGCCCACTCCGTTCTTCATCATGCACAGTTGAGCGGCCAACTTTAAATGCTCTCACCCATTTCCTTACCATTCCATCACTCATAATGTTTTGTCCGTAAACTTCACAGATCTCACGATGAATATCGATCGGTTTTACGCCTTTAGCACTAAGAAATCGTATAACAGGCCGTACTTCAAAATTGGTGGGAATCACGATTGTCGGAGGCATCTTAAACACTCAGTAACCAACGTAAACAATGAAGAATAAGACTGTAATGGCGTCAGTGCGTAGACAAGAGGTGTAGGTAACCAGCGCGCATGCGTGGAACGCTGGCCGTAGCTCTACGGCGGCAGAATCGCAAAACGGTGCCGACTTAAAAAACACGTCTCGTATATAAGTTGTATAGACGCTGAAGAGATACTTCTACATATTTTTTATTTGTCGTTATGAAGCACTTTGCATAATTTTAAGGGAAATGAATGCGTGGCAATTATACTGTCATGTATATACACTTGGACTATTACAATATGCCATAACTTTTGAACCAATTAGAGGATCACGTGCAAATTTTGGGAGAATATAATACGCAATTGTTAGATTACATTAAACCATTTATTTCTCAGAGAAATTGTTGGAAGTGTCCTCCACCAGGATCTATACATGTTTGTACTCGTCTCATCACTTTCTCTGAAGTTTGACAGAGGTTAACCTCGCCAATGTTACTTATTTCGGTTCAAACAGATTCCTTGAGAAGATCAATTGGGAGTGTCCTATTCTTGTGCACTCTATCTTTAGATACCTCCACAAGAATAAATCCAGTGGGTTTAGGTCAGGAAATCTGGGTGGCCACAGGCCTTTTGAGATTATTCCCCTGAACTAACCTTACTAGATTTTTTTCTTGTGGGGGAATTTAAAAATAGAGTGTACAAAACGGAAAGTTTATGTTCTCGAGGAATCTATTCATACCAAAGTAAATTACATTGGCAAGGATACTCTCCGTAAAATCTCAGAAAGTGGTGAGACGAGTGCAAACATGTTAAGTCTGTCTAGTCAACTCCAGTGTAGTTCCGTCTCAAAGGAACCTGACCCTGCCGCCAAATAATGACCGTCATAAATCTATCTCCACACTTCAGAAAGGGAACGCTGTTGTTGAGGACCAATAGCAACCCTGATTTTCTAGAAATGACAGTCGCATGTTGACTCCACGTGGAGTCTCAGTTGCCAAAGTTCCAACTTCCAGTTGATCTGTTTCAGTGCGTGCAGAAATTTGTTGTGTGTCACGATGTGGAGAACGTAGGAGGGAAATGCAGATGGTAAATACAAATTAAGTAGTAGATAACTTTCAGTTAGGTTAAAGATAATAAAATTAAAGACACTAGTGTGAATGAATTGGAAAGTGTTGCCGGGCCGAGTTATATTACTGGAAAAGGCTCAAAATACACTTATAAGGAACTCTCTCTAAGAATATTCAAGCGCTTGTTTTGAAAGCATATAAATATGTGCTGAAAAATAATATTGGTAAAGGGTCGTGAAATGAACCTGATGATAAATTCTGGGTATTCACAGATATACAGTAAGAAAAATTGTGAGGAAAGGAATGCCAAACACGCCGATCAAGTGTGAAAACAAAAGGAACCATTTCTCTACAGTATATAATTTCACACGCGATTTAATTCGCCGAGAAATGCATAAATTCCACGCAAAGGGAAGAGCGCCCAACTTAGCCGAATTGGTTGCACATTTGCAAGAAATTTGTGATTTTCCTTATAGGCACTGCACTTCGCGCGGCCTCCTAAAGATTCTGGGTTTCAAATACCGCACTTTGAATTAGATAAGGGTTATTAGGTAATCCAGCAGAATTGTAGCTTGGCGATATATTTATTTGTCAAAAGTAAGGAAGTTTCGCATGTGTGTGTGTGTGTGTGTGTGTGTGTGTGTGTGTGTGTGTGTGTGTGTGTGTGTGTGTGTGTGTGTGTGTGTCAAAACTAAGGAAGTTTCGCAGTAATGGACATCAGATAATTTTTTTTAGACGAAGCCTCGTACGATACCCATGACGTATCGAGAAATGTGGCAGCCTTGCAGAAAGAACTGAGGGAAGGAGGGCCGCTGTTGTAAAACGATTATAAGAGTTCGTCAAAGGAGTCGGCCGACGTGCACACGCGTTAACTAAACAGACTATATAGATGCTGGTGGAGGACACTTCCAAAATGTTCCCTAAGATGTAAATAGTGTAATGTTATCTCCCAGTTGTGTATTAATAAGTCTGGCAAGTTAACAGTCTTGACTGGACACTTAAACACATTATTTTGTGTTTGTAAGATGCTTTATACAAATAAATAGAACCCGCACTGAAGTATAAATAGGGTAAACAGCTGGGTGCTCCATGCTTCAATAATGCCTAGATTCTCATGGTACCTCAGTAATTAATTTTCCATTAAATAGTTTCGTTTTGTGCTATCAAATCCAGCTGCTATAGTACAGTGCTGTTCAATAAAGAATGTTCACAATCTTTTTTGAGAAAGTACCTTTACTCATCCTCATAATTTTGACGGCCCTTCTCAAAATACTCTCCCCTGAAAGCGATGCCCTTGTCCCAGCGTTTCTGCCAGTCTTCAAAGACATGCTGCAAACCATTTTTGAGATATCCTTCAAAATCACCTCCGCATCCTTCAACATTGATTCTGATGCCTTCTCCTACGAAGGCATTTCTTCAAGTTAGGGAATAGAAACTGTCACATGGGGCTAAAACCATACAATGGGGAAGGTGAGGGATGAACTTTACGATGACTTTTGCAAGATATTGAGCAACAAACATTGGCAATATGCGGCCGCGCATTATCGTGGTACAGCATCCAGCCTGCTTCATGGAAGTGTGATCTTTTGCGCCTGATATGAACTTACAATTTTCTTAGAATATCCCTGTAGTATTGTCCAGTTACTGATGTGTGTGCAGGTGCAACATGATGATAAACTATTCCATGAATGTCATAAAATGAGATGACCATAACTTTCCCAGCAGAAGCAACCACTTTTGTTTTTGGGGGGTTGGTGATGAAGGAGATTTCCACACTGAGCTTTGCTGTTTGCCTTCAGGATCAAAATGATGTAGCCAAGTTTCATCAGCATTGATTAGGTGTGAAAGTAACTCCGGATCTTCCTGTAACATCAACTTTAACTGCATGCAGACCTGCATGCGAATGTCCTTATGTTCGGGAATCAACTGTCTTGGAAAGTATCGCCCAAAAACACGTCTCATGTGTTATGTTTCTGTCACCAACGTGTGGGTGGCACCCAATGAAATGTTCAGTATTTGAGACAGTAATCTTAAGGTAACTCGTCGATCCTCTCTCACTATGGCAGCAGCAGGGTTGATGTTTTGTGTCGTAAGAGCAGTAATTGGAGCACCGTGTCAGCTTTCCTTAGAAATTTATTGTTT